>JAJIYU010007003.1:0-19844 GCA_030144865.1 Tinospora cordifolia | reverse complement strand
ATATATATATATATATATATATATATATATATATATATATATTTATTTATTTATATATTTATTTATTTTAAATTATACACGCATGCATGCATATATAAAGTGAGAGATCAATAAATAAATAAATTATGTTTTAGGGATCTCTAAATAATGATTTTGTGGTCCATCTTAAACTCTTCTAGGTCTCGCTTCACTTTATGGAGGCTTATTGTCTTAGACTTTTTCTCTGCCTTGACAACACTTGATACTTTCGATGTTTTCATTCCCAACATTAGAGTCCTCCATTAAGCCAAAGAAGTTTTCCCTATTCATTAACCTCCCAAGTTTGTTATCCATAAAGTTGGACAAAAATTGGAGATAGTGGATCTCCCTATTTGAGACCTTTATCACTTGCATAAATTTTTGGGCCTCGCATTGATCACCACTACATGTACAACATAAGTTGCATTGCCGCACATCTGATCATGCATTTTATCCATCTCTAATTAAAGGCCTTCCTCTGCCATGCATGCTCAAGAAAATAACAATCTGTTGAATCATAGATACAAAATCTACCAAAATCAACTATAGCACTACCCCGTTTGACTTGGCGACCTTGTGATCCTCTACTGCCTTGTCCATTACAAGGATCGTGTCTATAATCTATCTTCCTTAAACAAAAAGTTGGTTGGATAGCCTCCACTGTTTTGTGCAACATAAATTTTAGTCTTCGAGAAAGCATTTGGGATATTGTTTTATAAAGGCTAGTTCACAAGCTAACAGGCCTATAATCCTTTAAGCATTTTGAATCCAATTTTTTAGGTATCAAACAAATATAAGCCTTATTTGTTTGACCTTTGATAACATTATTTTGGAAAAACTCTCCAAGCATCCTCATTACATGCCTTCTCAAAATGTTCGATGTCTTTTAGAATAATACCATGGAGAACCCATTTGGTTTGTGTGATTATAACTGTCATAGCTAAAAAAATGCCACTTCAACCTCTTTGTTCTTTGTTGGGGGTTGATGGAATCCCTATCCTATTGTAAAGTTTGATAAACTTCAACCTTAGAATTTTGAAATTAATTCGTAGAAGTTCGAGAAGTCTTAAAAAATTTTTGTAAAAAATTGCAAACTTGAAAAAGTTAAATTTTTTTTTATTTTTTATTTTTTAGAATACTACAATATAATGTTTTGAAACATGATTTTAATTCAAATGTTTAATGTGCCTTGCACAAAACTAATCCTATTAAGTTGTTAAATTTGTAATGGTGACACCTGGTCTTAGTTCTTTTTCTTTCTTTTGATATTTAATTTTTTGGTGTTTTGTTTCTTGACCTATACTTTGTTAAATTTGATTTTATCATGTTTAGCTCAATTTATAATCTAGGTGTAGTTTTTCGATCTTGTCTTATGAGATTTAACTAAAAGAAAATAGCTTTGAGCATGCTTCTAATTTATTTTTAACCTTTTATATTATTTTTAACTTTATTTATTTATTTGCTTCTTTTCTTATCTTTTTGGTAAAACATATAAGATAATTTATAATTTGTTAGCTTGTTAAAATTTTAGTTCATAATTACTATTATTTCTTATTTTTATTAATAAAAAACTATATATTTTTTACTTCTATGTCGATTTTCATCTATTTTTGTTGAATATTTGCATTTTTGAATTAAAAGATAAAAAAATATTGAAGTTTATCGAACATTGTTAATTTTTTTTTTCTGAATTTCTTCAAATTATTTTAGTGAGTTTTAGTAATTTTTATTTTACATCCACTTCTCAATTTGATGGTAAAAAAAGAAATAATTCGTGGAAGTTTGTCAAACTACATGAAGTTTTTGAACCATGGTCCTATTGAAAAATGATCCATTATTTTAGTGCTCACGGTCCTAATGTTGCTAGTTGAGTTACTAATTCTGGATTTATTATAGGTTATTCTTTCATTGATTGGTTTAGAAAGTAGAATGCTTGTTGCATTGAATTGCTAGTTTTTTTTCCCATTTTTGGTAGTTGGTATGCTCTTTACCAGTACTCCCTTCCTCTTAATGAAGATATTGTCTCTTCTATAAACCAATAGAGAAAAGAAAAAAGTGGGGGTGTAATTGGGATAGGTTGGGTGGCATCAGGCTAGACCCGACGCAACTTGACCTCCCCTTTTGTGGGGGCCCTACTTGATTGACCCAATGTCGGTTGGGGTTGGTTGGGTTTTAACCAACTTTTTTTTAATTTAAAATTAAAATATCATATGATATAATTTAATTTGGGGAAAGTGTTAAATATAATTATGCACTAAAACTCTTCATTGAGAGCCTTTTGTTAGAATATGAGACCCTTCTTTTAAGTTGAATTAAGTAAAAAAGGTGAATGAGTTTGTATAGGAGGACAACTTTTGTTACCTTTTTAATGCAAGCAATGTGGGACTAAGGAATTCTCCCTTAGTCTCACAGTTCTCCCTTCCCAAAGCAAACAAACTTTTAAGAAGTTATGTAAAGATTTCTCTCAACTTTTAGTCTCACAGTTCTTCAATGAAAAAGTCGGGGAGTGCTCCTGTTACATAAACCCAATTTACCACCAATTTTTATAATTTTATAAGTTCTTTTTCTCTTTAAAGAGTTGCAATTTGTAGTCTTATAATGAGTTGATTTTTTAAAATTCTTTTTGAACACTTGTTCAATGTTTATTGAATAAATCTACTCAAATTATTTGACACAGGTTGTAACGTGACGACAGAATAATCAAAGTGGGGAGTAACATCTTTATTAAAAATACTTTATTATTGTAAAATAGTTGTTTATATTAGTATTTTATATAGTCTAAGTTATACTCTAAAGTTGTCTCGTGGCTATAGAATAATTTAAAGTTAAGTATAAAACGTGTATTAAAAAATACTCCATTCATATAAAATATAAGTTTATAATGTCATAATAATGTAGTTAAAGTTAGACTTGACGACATATTCAACATTATGTTTCTCTTTCAAAAAAAAAAAAAATGTAGTTAAAGTTAGATATAGTATATGCCAAAATTATTTACATAATAGATGAAAGTTGGATGTAACGTTTTAAAATTTGCCTATTTCATTTAAAAAACAGTTTGTATTTGCATTCATGTAATATTTCAAGTAACTAATTATGGCATTAATTGACTTTTAATACAATGAAAATCTATAATAAAAGTTGCTGTGATATTTTTGTTAAAGTTTTTAAAACAAGTCTTTAAAAAAAAATTACAAAACAAATGAATTAATAATATTTATTTATAACTTGATAATTATCAAAGCAATATTTCATTATAAATGTGAAAGAACCAATATATAGATACATTTGACACATGTAATAAACAATAAAAGATAGGTATGATATATATTAAAAATAGTTTATTCTTATAAATAATAAATTTGTACTAAATAGGATATTTTAAATATGATATAATATAATTGTAATAAAGACAATAACTGTAACGTAATATATTTTAATTTTATAATAATTAAGATGTAGAAAATAAAAGGATGTATAAGTAATTTAGTTCTTGTTGCTAATTATATGATGTATTCTGTTAAACTTGAATCCTGAAATATATTTGTAGATATATGTTTATACAAATGCGATATAATTATAAAGGTACAACTAAATGATGTAATAATTTTTTTATTTATATCTGTTATTCATATTTTATATTTTTCTTTCATGTATGCTAGAACCTCCTTTCCCTTATTTTATTCCCATAACGTTTATTAGTGCATAGGTGTATAGAGGTAAAAATTTCTCTCATAGAAGATCTATAATTGTTTTTCCTTTTTTAAGATTTATATTGCTTATGGAGAAGGAGAAGTTGAGTTTTTCTCCTATAAAAGTGGTTTCTTGCCTTCACTATCATCCAACATTTGCATTTTAGTTCTATTGGAGCATGAGTGTTGAGAGTTCTTAATAAGGAAGAAAGCCATGATAATTAAAATTTCTTTTGTTAGGTTAGAGGTTTATATATATATTGGCTAGGTTGGAGATTTAGATTTAGAAATTGCATTTTAGGTAAAATTTTTATTGATATAGCTTTGAAGCAAATAAATAGTTGTAGTATATAGATAAGCATATATATGTTGGGTTAGGTTGGGTAAAACCCTGATCTTTTAGGTTGGAACCCAATACTCGACCCGACTTGGGTGGGTCACCTATTTAAAGGACTTGACCAACATGACCTTTTCCTTAAATCTATTTTGGGTTAGTCGGGTTGCTTACACCCAAAGAAAAATAGAGAATTAACTTTGAGCACCTTTTGGTAGTATTTGACAGAGTGGTGTCAAGATGACGTTATATGGTATACCTTTATAAAGCGAGACAAGGACTAAATAGTTTAAGGGCAAACCATATAGAGTAATTAGTTAAAGGTTTTTAATTCTTTGGTCCCTCATTCATGTATATATATGTAATATGTTGTTTACTTTAGTATATTATTTAAGTTTTTAATACTTTGGGGTTTAAAACAAACTTTTTTTAGGGCCTCAAGGAAAAAACCAATATTGCCCCCTCTATCCTCTCTGATGTGGAATTCCAAATGACAATTTCATCAACCACTTTGCATTCTAAAGTGACATAATCCACCATGTTGGTTCTATTTATGTTGTTCTCCCGTTCAACAAATCATATTTAGCTTTTCAATATTCTCAATTTAGGCCGCATCCTCGTTCTCAATCATTGAAATCACGTTCTTACATTGCTGATATTGAGAATGTAATGAAAGAGTCTTGAGTTTGTATTTCTTTGCATCGCTTGATTTTTGCTTCCTAAAGGGTTGCTCTATTCTCCCCTATGTAGAATTTCTTCAAATTAGCCTTGTGAAACTTCCTAGAAGTAGTATCTAGCTTAGTAGATTAGGCACCATTCTTTAATCCGATGACATCCTCCAGCTCCCTTTTTCTGAAAGTAGATTTCCCAAAAGTCTTTTTATCCTATTAATTGGCTTGATCACTTCACATCTTTATTTTCATCATAAATTGATGTTCCTTCTAGTTGAAAGTTGACAAAACTCGCCACCATGGCCCCTCCTTAGGCATGAAGTATCTATTAAACCATAAATTTCCAAATCAAAGCATTGTGGGTTCCCTATTCACCTCATTGTACACACCAATGAAGGTCTATGTTTTACTTTTTGGTGAATTGATCTTGTTTGTTTCTTGAAAATGTTACTATTTGTCAATAAGAAAAATCAATTTCCTTCCAATATATAGGAGTTGCCCTTATGTTAGGCCTAGTAAAATTGACAGTTGTTTTGCATCAAGTCTTCTAATTCTAATTCATTAATCAACTCGTCAAACTCCTGTATGCTCTTCTTTAGCCTTTTGAGCTGTTCAGTTTTTTCCTTAACAAATTTGGTGATATTGAAATCCCCAACTAAACACCATACCCACTGCAAATATGGCCATAATTTTATTCCAAACCAAATGACAATTTGAAGATGAAGGCCCACACGTGGTAGTCACCCAACACTGCTGAACCTTTGATGAGTCCATTGCCATTTGACTGAAATAGGGGAAAAAAAATTCAATTATTGAAGGGATAATCAATCATGCACAAGGTTACCTCAAAGACTATAATCCCAAAGAACTAAGATTCCTCGCCTGAAGCACCCTCCGTAGGAAGGTATGACCACTTCTTATGTTGAGCCCCCCAAATCTTAGTCTGTTAGACAGTGTTCTTCTTTTGTTGCTTCCTTGCAATGAGAATATTTTGCATTTTCTCTTTTTGCTATGGCCTAACACCTATTGTTTTGTAATATCTTTATGGAGACTCCCTAGGATCCTTCTTGTTGCTTTTCTTTCATAAGAAAGTTCCTATATTCCAAGGCTTTAATTTCTTAATACTCTACAAGTTGATTTCGTTGAATCCAATGTTTCCAACTTCACACAACTGATGTAGTTTGTGACTGCATCTGGCAACGACATTTCATTCCCCGTGAATCCCTGATCTGTTATGAGGCCATACCTCCTGCCTCTAAATAGAGGAGGGGTTGGAGAAAAGTTGTGATGCATAAGGCAGGAGGATGAAAAACTCAGAGTGGACTTATTAGGAGATAGGATAGAGCCTGGAATGAAGGATTGAGGTGTCAACAATTGAAACAAAAATTCATCATCTAAAATTAAAAGAGGTTGGTATCCATGCCCCTCAAAGGTCCATTGTTCATTTCTAATTGGCTTTACTGTTTTGCCTTTAATCACATGCATTTTCTGCAATTGAAGTTTGTAGTACGTGGCCAAGTAACATAGATAATCATATGCAGCCCCATATGAAAAATTAGATTATTTTCCATTTCCATTTCTTTATAAATGCATATTATGCACCAATGAGGCATTGGCCGCATGGTTAGAGGCTCGATGTCAGACATCGAGTTTGTGAGTTGAAGTCCTTGCTCAAAGGTTATTATTAAGGATTTGGTGGGGATATTAGTAGGTGATTGTTGCCATGATTGTGTTAACTGGATAGTCCATGAGTGGGGGTGTGTGTTTGTTTCCTCTCCAAAAAGAAAAGAATGTGGTTTAGATGGGATTGATAATCCATGAATTGCATTAAATAAGAGAGAAATGGAGTTCAATGGTGCAAAGCATGTAATGTCATCTCATTCTTGCTTCTTGCGCTTGTACGGTAGATTATGGTAACTTATTAAAAACCAGACATGCTATGTGAGCTAATGTTGTCAATGGGCTGCTATGTTCCTCGACTTAAGAAACCACTAAGCCCTCCCTGCAATTTTTTGGAGGGCATATGTGAATTTTTTTTTCTCTTTCTTTTGTTTTTATTTTTCTATCATTCAAATGATCCAAATCCTGAACCTTGGCCACATCAAGCTTCTCTGCAACCAATCTCCAACTACGGTGAACTTTTGATGACATTCTTGCAGCAAGTTCTTATTTTTACCCTTTTTGTCATGTAATTGACTTTTACGTACCCTCTTCATGTTTTACAATTTGAAAGTCAAAACAAAATGCCAAATATAATTATAAAAACTATGTATATACATATATATTTATGTATGTATGTATGTACGTATGTATGTATTATTTGTACATTTGTATAACATATATTTGCATAATAAATATTCTATACTGCCTAATGCTGGCTTATTGCCTTAACTATATAAGATACAATGCCTTCAACCATCTTCCTGCCTTGGCAACATTGATATGACCATGTCTATGAAATGCGACCAGTCAAGGAATGTGTGCTCTACTGCTCTTACTTGGATAGTCCTATTAGGCATTACTTCCTGCCAAATTTGTTTTCTGAAAATTTGGGTATTTTTGTCAATGCTATTGAAGCTGGTAAAACCAAAGAATAACTATCCTTGTTATTTTTCCTGTTAGTATTGAATTATATTGTTATTTCTTACTGATAATGCATGCTGATACTTAGAAGAAGAATTTACTGCTTCAACCCATTCTGCCATATTTTGATCTTGCAAACTTGTCTTTGCATGCACATCATTTTGCAGCAAGCATACACAAATTCCTTGCAAGGTAATTTACTGGCATCAACTGGCCAACCTACAAGAGAATCTGATCTTCCTTACTCACCATTTTTAGCTACGCAATCAATGCCAACCAAATATAGCAATGCAGTGTCTTCCATCAGTGGTCCAGCGGTTTCTATTCCAGAGGTATTCCATCTTCCACTTCTTGCATTTCTTGACCCTTACCTTGGGGAATTCCTACCCTAAATTGGCTATGTTCATGTAGCTAGCAAGATGTATGCTCAAATATCTAGTGGATTAGATTGATAATTCAAAAGGAAATGTGTAAAATGCAGCTAAGATCATTTTTGTTTATTTGTGTAACACCCTGCTTTGATAAATTCTGGGTTCTGATTTTATTTTAACATTGGTCCCTACCAAATAAACATCAATGGCGAGGATGTTTCATGTTATCTAGTTTTGTGATCATTTCCTCTCATATTTGCAGACTGTGAAACCCATTGTCTACTCTATGCCTTCAACTCCACAGACCCTGCCTGGCAACAGCATTGCAACCGGTCCTGCTCTTCCTCCTCATCTAACAGTTCACCCATATTCTCAACCAACTCTGCCTTTGGGACATTTTGCCAACATGATTGGGTACCCTTTCCTACCTCAAAGCTATACATACATGCCTTCTGCTTTCCAGCAAGCATATGGCAGTAATAACACATACCACCAGTCTCCAGCAGCAGTACACAGTGCTGGTATAAAGTATTCACTTCCACAATACAAAAATAGTGTTGATCTGAACAGCTTGCCTCAGTCAGCTGCCATTGCTTCTGGTCATGGAAGCTTTGGGGCTTCAGCTAATAATGTTCCTGGAAACTTTCCTCTGAATTCCTCCTCTACCTCTGCTAGCACAACCATTAGATATGATGATGCTGTAGGCTCTCAGTACAAGGACAACAACCATTTCGTTTCTCTCCATCAGGTATCTGAACATGCTCTATTTCAATGTCCAGGTCTATTTCCTACTATATTTTTCCATGTTATTCAGTTTCTGTGTTGGATTTGTTTGCTAGAATGAGAATTCTGGTGTCTGGGTTCATGGACCTGGTTCAAGAACCGTGCCATCTCTACCAGCCAGCACATATTATAGTTTCCAGGGTCAGAATCAGCAACATAGCGGGCTTAGACAGGTTCAGCAGCCTTCACAACATTATGGAGCTCCAGGGTACCCAAATTTTTATCATTCTCAGGCGGGGATCTCACAGGAACATCAGCAGCAAAACCCTAGTGATGGAGCTCTTGGTGGTTCTCAGGGCCAACAAACTAAGCAATCACACCAGATCTGGCAGCATAGTTACTGATCTTTCCCCTCTTCCCCCTGGTTTTTCAGGGTACTGTAGTGAGTGCCTAAGTGGCCAATCAAGATGATAAGGTTAATCATAATATATTTTTAGGGCTTTCTGCTGTTTAAGTTTGTGTGAACTGTAACAAGGACAACTTGAGTGGCTGCTGCCCTGTGCCTCGGGGTCTGTATTCTACGTTATCTGTTTTCAGGGTGTGGTTTTTTGACATAGGATGTTACTTGCAAGGTTTTTTTTATTTTTTATTTTCCTACCCTTGGTTCCCTTCTTTCAACAACAAAAGCATAGGGCTTTCTGGAACACGAATCCTGTAATATTTCTATAATTATAATCTAACCGCTTTTTGTTTCTTCTCCACTGTCTACTGTTGTTAATTATTGAAACTTACCCAAGAAAGGGCAAGTTTTAATAATCTAAGCTGTATTTTTTCTGTGATTTTGTAAATCTTCAGAGAAGATTGCATATTTGACTTGACATTTCTTGCCCGTTCCTCAGAGTTTCATTAGGTCTCATTTCTTAAATGAGCTCTCTTTAGGATATCTCTGATAATCCCTTGAACATGAGCTCCCGCTTGCTATATTTATCTCTTTGGACAACAAAGGCACGTATTGATTATTTTTATTTTTTAGACTTATGAATGTGTTCATTTATGTTTGTCAGTTTATCTATTCAATTGGATGCTATGTTGCTATCCAATTTTATATTGAAGAAATGGGTATCTGTTGGGGAAGACAATTAACATGAAGCCGTGTCAGTTTGAAGTTAGGCAGTAAGAGAAATACTTAATTATTGATTATCAGCAGGTTTGTTGTACTTAACCATCTCCTAATTTCCGTTCATTCTATCTCCAATTCCCAATCATTTCTTACTTTTATTTTTATTTTTATTTTTATCTTGACACATTTGTTTTTAGCCACTGCAAACCCCTACTTATACTCAAACTTTCCAATAATAACTGCATCAAATTGTGCCTATCTTTTTCTAACCACAGGGGAGGAAAAAGGCTGTCAGGAAAATCCATGAATGGCTGGTGCAGCAGATCTAGCCCCTGCTTCTGCTGGATCTAAAAGCACAACTGAACATTCTGTTCAAGTGGATGATAGCAACAACCACCAGATGCCTTGTCCTCCAAAACTTAGTGTTACTAAACCAAATCCAGCTTTGGCCAGTGAAGGAGAATCCTTGAAGAGACCCCGAGGTCGGCCTGCTGGCTCGAAGAACAAACCCAAACCGCCTATTATCATCACCCGAGACAGTGCGAATGCACTCCGTGCCCATGCTATGGAGGTAAGCTCTGGCTGTGATGTGAGTGAAAGCATAGCTAACTTTGCCAGGAGAAAACAACGTGGTATATGTATTCTTAGTGGCACTGGTTGTGTTATGAATGTGACTTTAAGGCAACCATCTTCGTCTGGTACCATTGTGACTCTTCATGGCCGGTTTGAAATTCTCTCTTTATTGGGTTCTGTTTTGCCTCCTCCGGCACCTCCTGGAATGACCGGGCTTACTGTATACTTAGCAGGGGCTCAAGGGCAAGTGGTGGGTGGTGGTGTTGTTGGCTCTCTCATTGCTTACGGCCCTGTGGTGGTTATGGCGGCTTCATTCATGAATGCCACTTTTGATCGTCTTCCGTTGGAGGACGAGGAAGTTGTTGCTGGCCATAACCAACATTTTCCAAGCAATCACCACCATTTGCATCACTCTGAGTTGTCGAGTCTTTATGGGATGCCACCCAACTTGCTCACGAACAGTGTCTTGCCTGCACCGGAGGTGTATACGTGGACTTCCGGCCGCCAAGTTACAAAGAGTTGATTTCTTTGTGGTAGTTGTGTTGGTTCTATTGTTAGTCATTGCAACACCCTTTCCCTCCAAGCCTACGTTGTAGCATTTGCTTTCTAGCATTATATGAAAAGATAGACATGGTTTTAATTGTGTTGAAGGGTCACCGTGTGTGAATCTAATAATGAACAACAAACATGGAAAAGGATAAATCAAGTTAAAAAATGTTTAAAAGAAGGATAAGAACTTCACCCTTGACGTTGTGGATTCAAATCCTTCTACTAGAAGTTAGCAACATAATAGGGTCTCATGAAAAGAGGGCGTGAAACTATAATAATTATTTTTTATGTTGCCAAACCTCTTAACTTTTTTATTGCTATATATATACTCATGTACTAATTCTACTCTGGATCCAATTAATATTTAAAGGGCCGGATTCTACAATTCTAAGCTACAAGAGTCTAATAAAGTTGAGAACTATGACTCAATGATTAGTTGATAATGCATTCAAATGATGTGAAGGGCGGTGGGAAGAGTGATCAGCTAATTAAACTTTAGTTTAGTGGGCTAAGTTAATGCCAAGAGTACTGGTCAGGGTCCACTGAGGATTTGATTTATCGGGTAGGCTCAGAATAACTGGGTAAGAGGAAACTTGAGGTCAATCATGTACTGTATGTTCCCAACTTGAGGTCATGCAGCAAGGAACTAGCATGTTCTTAACTAATATCAGCTTTAGATAAGCCCTTCTACTTGAGTAAACATTCAATGTTGAATTAGTTATGTGAAAGTCCTGGAACTTGGAGGATCAACCATAATGTACTTGCCTTGATTAAGCTGATAAGCCCACCACTTCTTTATATTTGTAGTTGGTAAAGAAAAATTACCAGGTAAAAAAACCCTCCCAATTAGCAAGATATATACAACTTAAAGAACTTATTGGCATGAAACATAGGGTGAAGATTCCATGCTAAGAATACAATTTTCCAACTCGTTCTCTTCTTGTGCATTGTTCTAGAGAACACATGATTTTCTTAAAGAATTTACAAAATTTTCAATTTTTTATTTTTTTATTTTATGATATTCTATAAAATCTTCGGGAGTGAGTTTATTATTTTTCTCACACCTTGCAAATTCTAGAGGTGCCATCTTGTTAGAGTGATTGGCGAATTGCCATTATGGAAGAGTGTCCAATAGAGACGAAGGAAAAGGAATGGTGAAAATTAAGAAATATATATAATTACTTGCTTGTATTATAAAAGAGTCAGTTTACTCTTTTATAGAGCAGATTTGGGAAGCAAAATGGTGTGATCAATCCCTGGTAGTTGGAAAAGATCTTGTTGAGTTTCACATTAAGTATACTATGTGAAACTTGAAGTCCTTATATATATATATAAACTGATTAGTTCTTTAGTCTTTTGACTTGATGTTGCAGCAAGGAACTAGCATGTTGTAATAGCATTGAACAACAATCGCATGTTCATTGTAATAATGTTTTTTATAACAATCACTGGGTGAATGTCGTTGTACGTATTTAATGTAAGCAATTTTACAAAAACGTTGTCGTATATCATCTATTACAATGAACACTGATGTGCGTTATTGAATGCATGTGGTCGTATCACAATTTCTTGTAGTGTTTGGGATCAATAATGCAGATGGGATTCCTCAAAAGTCTCATGGTTTCTTTCTTTGTTTTTAATAGATAGTGCCAATCGAAAGTGAGAGATGTATGTTAGAACTGGAAGAAGTGGCCAAATGGTCTCCATTATGAAACTCAGAAGTGCATATATATAATTGAAGTAATTTGAAGGATTAATTTTGTTATTTGTTCTTTTAGGTACAATATTTTGGTAGATTACACGATTTATTTTATTTTTCATGGATATATTTATATAAATAAATATTAATAATGGATTAAGTTTTCTGCAACTAACCTGACTTGAAAATTTGAGGAAATAGTGGTATATATGAGTGTAAGCCAACTTATGCGTGGATTTGAAGGCTTAATTTCTATGCTAATACCTCTTTGTTAATCATTCTTACTCCTGAGAGAAAAAGCCAACTTATGTTTTTGCATGGTATATGTACAGTATGTTTTCTTAAACACAGAGGGTTAGAGCTTTGACAGACAATATAAAAGAATTTGGAAGGCCTATCTAATCAATCCTATAATTGAAGCTTTATATACAATCCAGTTGAAGTTACTAATTAAAATTGCAATTTTATTATGATTTTAAAGTCTAACTATTATTTTTTTAATTTCCCATATGTACAATTCATTAATCAATTTGAAAAGGGTCAATTGTTAATTGTATGAAAAATACTTCTAGAGGTTCTGTGGAGACATCCCGTATTGCTAAACAAAGCACCCACTTTGCATAGATTAGACATTTTAACTCAATTTAGTAGAAGGATTATAATATTTGTTATTCCCACAAAAAAATTTAGTAGGAATACAGGGTTTAAATACCAAGGAAGAAAGAAAAAATATCATATTTATTCGCACATTAAGATCAAATGTGATATACCTATATATCACTTTATTTTAACTAATTAGGATTTCCTTAAAAAACTCTGATTAAGGCGTGTCAAATTAACTAGAAGTTATATTAAAGAATTGTAATATATATAATTCTTAGATTAATATATATATATATATATATACAGCTTGAAATGTAATCATGAGCCATTCATTCGGTGATTGTAAGTATTATAATTATATTATTTTAATATAAAACAAATTCTCTTTGAAGAAAAGTTGCCTTGAAAACACAGAACACGGTGAACATTGTGACCAACTTATTCATCAACGTTCAATCCTGTTCTTAACAAGCGAGGCCCTGCTTAGTTCTAAATAAACTGAAAAAGTAATAAAGAAACCCAAAAAAAAAAAGAAGCCTTAGAAATTAATATTTGTAATATAGAATTAAATTTGTTGATATAAAAATTATTAATTAAGTAAGAAAACATTAAAAAAAAAGGATTAATTAGAGCTATTAATGAGATGAGTCTAAAATTGGACAAAAGTTAGTACATAATATGGAAGATGTCAAATATATACGACATCTAAACATGAAACACATTTCAAACTAAGTAAGCCAAGGGTATCTCCTCCATCCAAATTCCAACGCGCGCACTTAGATTTTTCAATTACCCCGCTGCGTGCAACACCTGTTTTGTTGAAAAATGAACTGGTTGGTGACAAAAATGCCTCCTCGTGTTTGTCATGGTGATCTCACACAGCCTCATATTACCTATCAACTCATTAAAAAAATTAATTTTATTTTATTCTCTTCTTCTCTTTTGCATCATATTCCATTAAACACATTTTCAATAAATTAATCACTTAATTAATTTTATGACCTTCTAGAGACACAGCATACGCATATGCACACACACATATATATATGATAGTTAATCTAGAAGCTACAAATTAATTAATAAATATTTTTTGGTCAGCTCACTGCTCATAAGTGTATATATATATGTACAAAAATATTTCGTAAGTTGATTTTAGGGGATTTTTAAATATGACTTGTTAACATGCCAAAAGACTCCACCTTCTTACCTATTCAATGGTAAGACTTTTTTTTTTTTTATTCATTTATTGTATTTTGGCAGAAGAATCAAAGTTGCACCCTTTTGACTTGTCCCAGAGTTCGATATCTTGGCCACTCTCAAATCAACTTGACTTGGCTGACGATGAAGCATTCTTATATATAATCCAAAAATAATGAACCCTCTCATATGCATAAACCAATTTATATGAATATTGTTTTGTCTTTCTCATCTTTTGCATGGAAGTCAAACTTTTAACAGATGAAATAAGGCTTGTGGGTCTAAAATAATAATAATAATATATATTGAAAGAAAATAAAACCAGTATTATGATTAATCATATGGCCTTATTTTAATTGGTTCTTCTCCTGACTTAATTAGTTTGATGAAGCCAGTTAGCTGTTAGCTTTAGTTCTATACATGAGTAGGTTTTTTGCATTATATATATGGGTTGCATCGCATATATTGCATATCCAGTCAGCTTGGGTTATATATATATATTAATCAATAACATAGAAATTAAAATATTTAAAAATAAAAAATGGGGTTTTCAATTAATGAGATACCCATTTAAAATAAACGTTTTTTTTTGTTTTCTCATAATTAGCTTAATTTTTCACGGCCTTCAAAGTGAGAGTGAAATGATAAACTATTTTTTTTAAAAAAAAATAAAAAAAATAAAAGAACATCTCAAGGAATTGAATCTTAGAATTTATATAAAAAAGACATTTTTGGGATTTAGCCTACAACCCAACCACTTATTGAATATTGATTGTGAGATAGCATCGCCTTTCTCAAAGATATATGTAATACTTTTTAATGCAACTTTGTTTATATAAAGTAAAGCTTCTCTTTAACTTAGTGGACTTGTTTGTTTGTATGTGAAGAGAGTGATGTGGTAGGTAATCTACTTATACATTTATAAAGAGTTAGACCTGAAAAAGCGATATTGGGCAGATTGCAAGTCAAAGAGAGGTTCAGATTGTGAATTAATAATAAAAATTGAAGTTTAAAAGCATCAATCAAATTAATGGGTTAGTTTAGTTTAATATTTTATGGTTTCAAAAATAAAATAACATAAAATAAAATGGTTTAGTAATTCCCCTGCAAGTGCCCATCCTTGTCTTTCCCTTTCAGACACCCTTTTCTAACAAATTCAAACCAACCAACCATCATTTCATTTGTTTTTCCACGCTATTCTCTAGAATAATATTAATGCATGTATATATACTAGAGGTATTACATTAATTATCTTCAAAATTAAATATACTTATTGTATTAATTAATTTGTGAGTTTGATGAGTACATTATTATACCACATGTATACTAGGAACAATACCCATATTTTCTCTATGGGAGATTCGAAACTATTTGAATTTTTAAATACAAGATTTGTTTTTAACTAGATATAGAATACGTTGCTAGGTTTAGGTCTCAATAAATTTATGTGTATATATATAATTTATTAGTGATTAGTGCTAATATAAACATAATATTTAGATGTAAAGTTTAGAATAAAATATACTTACAAAAAAAAAATTTACTTTTTATGTGATTAGGGTAAGATTATAACTTCAAAATGTTGACTAATTTGATTTTTTTTTCATGAGCATATCTTACTTTTATTCGCGTACTAAGAAAGGAAAACCAAATTATTCCTCAGATGTGAACAGAACTTCTAACATTATATGCTTACAATATATATATATATATATAATAATAAAAATAAAATCTTAATTAATATAAATATTAGGGTGCAATTCATATTTTTCTAAATTTTATAAATGAGTGCGGAAAATTAATATAAATATATATATATTGAATTAATTTGAGTCATTCAAAAGGTAGGAACCTAACAAATGGTTTGTGAAAGGATCCAAGCCAAGCAAGGAGAATTGACATTGTCGTCACGTGAGGTTGTTGTGAGGTCAACAATCTCATGCTGCTTTTTATTTATTTATTAATTTTTTTCAAAAGTTTCATTAAAATGGTTCAAAACCGTACTCGTTGGGTAACGGCCACTTTTCTCGTCAGCTACTTCTCAGATTCCAAAACAGTCTTTTCTCCCCTGTCTCTCTCTCTCTCTCTCTCCGTACACAACTCCGCGGCAACAACTAGATCTTTCGCTTGCGTACCCAAACACTGCCACGTTGCTTGTTCCTACCTTTTCATCATTGACTCAGCCAAATTAAAATTTTCTGTCGTTCATGCCTTTTTTTTAAAAAAAAAAAAAAATTTTTTTTTAAATTTTTTTTTATAAATTTTCGAGTACCCACATAGACATATCTTGTTCAAAAAGGGAAATGATGTATAATGAATATATAATGCATATGAACACAGGATAAGGTTTTAGCACAATATATTATGAGAATTAACATTCGTATGAAAAAGTGCAGTGATGAAGATGTAATAGAGATACTGGACGTGTTGGATGACTTTCATAAGAAAAATTAGAGGATAATTAAAAAAATATTTTTAACAAATTTTTTTAAAGATTTTATTCTTTAATTAAAATAGACCTATAGCTTTAATTTTAAAATAAAAAAAATCTAAGTTTTTAAAGTAATGCTTGAACCTCTATTAAAATTAGATGTTAGAATTAAAATATAAAGAGAGGTTAAGTAGAATTGTTAAACACCACTATGATTAAGTAGGAGATGGATATATGAAGCATTCAAGCATCTATGGAAACTAAGGATAATAATTTGTGTTATTGTATTATAAATGGAAGTGCTATAAATGAGAATTATACATATATTTTAAATTTAAACCCGACCCATTTATTAATTATGTCATTATATATAAATCTATTTATTAATTGTGTTATATCAGTGATATATTTAGTTTATATATGACATATTTAATTTATGTAACTAATTTTCTAAAATTATTTTTTTAAAATATTAATAAAAATATAAAATATAAATAATTTATTAAAAATAAATCAAATTAAAAAATATTTTTATCAAATAATAATAATAAATTATTTTGTTAACATATCAATAAATATGTTAATTTTAAATTAACATATTTATAATATATATTTTTTACTTGTTTATAATCGTGTTAATGAGTTCCTTTCGGGGTTTGAGTAGGTTGACCTATTTAGTTGTCTTAGCTTGTGTTAACTAAGGAGGTCAACTAAGATGACGATAATAAAGAAGAATGTTGACTTTTGGAATGAGAGAAGAATGAAGGGGCTATTTTTAGTGTTGGATAAAAATTATGGTTGGTTTGATAATGATAAGTGTAGATTTTGAGTGTAATTAGGACTCTTAATTGTTATCTTTGTAGTGTTTGATCTTGATCTAATTTTCTTGTCATCTAATCCTCATGGGACGTGGGATTAGTATGGGTCACACTTATAATTGTTTTTGTATGCAATTGGATTTAATTTTTATAGGTAAATACCACTTATACAATGTAATACCCCTTTATACGTCTAATTATATATATTACATCATTTTCTCCCTAATTTTTTTATATTATTTTATGTCTTGTGTACTAAAATTAAGTTTATTAATTCTTTTAATAGTTAATGCAATTTGAATAATATTTTTAATTAATTAATTATTTTATTTTATTTTTTTCAATATTTATATATATATTATTTTAATGTATATATCCTTAATTTTTTTAAAATGATTCTTCTAATCAATAAACTTGATTTATTTATTTATTTTCAAGCTGTTACATATAAACAATAGTATATCCTAACTTTCACACACTAGACAACAAAAATTCCAACTTTAACAAAATTCAAATACTGCAAATTTAATGATTTAAGTTTTATGACACACATTTATGTTCCCTCTGTTCCCTAGCATTCTACCTAAATATATGTTAGGATCATAAGAAAAGATCTTAAAATATATTACTTTGATACCAACTTTTTATCTTATGAAAAAAAAGTGCTCAAGTACTAGTATATGCAATTTTTTTCACAAAGATATATGAATACTCATTAAGTGTTTAATGGATGTAACCTCATAATATTATGATTAAGCATACTGTATGTAGTCACAAGCATTCATCTCTCATGATAAACCATACCGACTTTATAGTGCATGCATTCAAATAGTAAACATACAAGATATGGTTCATAAAACACAAACACATATAATTTGTTTATACAGTTTTCATCATATAATCTTGAGCTAGATGTATACAATAATTATGAAATCAGTTGGTATATAATTTTAACATGCTGATATGGATAATAGATCATTTACATATCATAAATTACATATTTCACATTAACTAATTAATGAACTACATATATAAAAATTGAAAAAACCAATTAATTATGGTAAAGTAATAGTATAGTGTAATACCCAACAATTTTGTACAAAATTCTATGAACGAAATTAAATAAATTCGACTTTTATAACATCTTTTGGAGGATAAACTATGTATACTCTAAGGAATAAAATAAAGTGAGAAAAATAAAATTATTAATAAATTTTGGTTTTTGAAAATAAATAATAGAAAGAAATAGAAATATGTGTGTGTGTGTGTGGTATAGTTATAAGTATATGTATTAAATATATATATTTAACAATGTATATATGTGTGAAAATGTATACATCAACTTGTTTGATTATTTAGTACAAATTATTATTTTTATTTAATATATATATATCAAAGAAAGAAAAAAAATTCGCGCAAGCGAATTAAGTGAATTCGCGTTTTGGCACAGGCGCTGAGGAAAACTGAAAAAAAAGAAAGCAACGAAAAATCGAAACAAAATGAAAAAAAATCAAAAAATCGTGAAAAATCTAGAAAAAAAAATCCTAAAGTGTTTTGCTTTAACCCTAGTTGCCAAAACCTAACAAAAATGAAAATTTTCTTGTTTGAAAACACCTAAAAATTACGAACCTTGCCCCTGGAAGACTCTATATAAATCTTCTCTTCCTCTCATTTTTCTTCATCTTAGCAAGATCTGATAAGATCCCTTTTGCCCTCTCTACCTCCTCCTCGACATCTAGTTTTTCTTTCTTGAGCTGTTTGAAATAGCTAACGGGGTACTAGCAACGAAGTGCTACACAAATCTAAGTGCAAGCAACGGAAAAAATTTGAGAGGAGTTAAAAAAATTCATAAGGGAGCGATTCTAAGGTGAAAATGATTTCCACTTTTTACTTCAATATTTTGATTGAAATGAAGCTTGCTTGGGTGTTTTGCTTTGATCTTAGGTACATGCCATATAGAATATGTATGCTTAGGTTTATAATGCATGATGTATGATGTAATGTTTCCATGCTTGTATGTTTAAATTCTGTTAGAATATTTAAATGTTATGTTTCACATTTAATAAAAAAATAATAAAGATTATAACCACGCACCAGCACGAGGGTTGATTTTCTTCGTAAGTATTTCAATCAGGAGTTGCGAGGTAATTGTAACATCCCGGCCCTCTCGCGGGTTCCCTCGGGCTGCGCTCGCTCAGAAGGCGCGCCCGCTCGACTGGGAAGCCGCCGTCGCGTCGTTCGTCGAGAGCCAGAGCGCTACTAGAATCATTTATCAGATCTATTCTCTGATTACGTTTCTATTTCTTTCTATCTCTTTCAGGAAGTGAAATTCATTTAAATAGGCACCAACTTTTTTTTTTGAAATAAACTTCTAAATAAACAAAATGGATAGGTGCTATTTTAAATGAAATAAAGACATCGAATTCAAATTTAAACAATTTAAAAGTCTCCAAAATAATCCC
>JAJIYU010007002.1:0-19723 GCA_030144865.1 Tinospora cordifolia | reverse complement strand
ATTGCCATTTTCAGTGTGCAAGTACAATCTGATATTCAATTCTTGTTTCAGTTCTTCAGATAAGGTTGCCAAAGATCAGTTCACTGAATTCTGGAATCGTGATGATGAAGCGAGTCTGAGGAAGATATTTCAGACTCTGATGGTACGTTATTATTTCAGCCCATATTTCATGCATTTCATCTAATTTCTAGTTCTTAAATTTGTTCATTTATTTCATTATTTATTCATCTTCATATTCCAGTCTTAATAGTTACTAGTTTTATGGTTTAGAGTAATCTGGCCAGAAAAGGCAAATTTTCTGCTTAATAGCAGATGGATTGATAAATGATGAGTTCTATTGAAATACTACATGTCTAATTATTCTCTCCTTAACATCAAATATGCTACCTTATTGTTCGAGCAGCTCTTGTGACATAGCAGCAGCTGTGATAGAAGTAGTTAACATGCACTATCTCCTGTTAGTGTTGTTCAAAGAAATTTTAGTAGAGTTTGTCAAAAGGCTAAGCCTAGGAACCAAATAGCCATCTCCTTGCTTTGACATGCGAGGTGGGTCATCTAAGCTGCTACAAGTGACTTCTCCAAGCCATCTTGTCATTGCTTAATTTCACTCTTCATCCTCAATTGAGCATCTTTAAGAGTGTTCTTTGTTGGGCCTAATGTTATTCTTCAAATATGATGTTGCACTTTTTCTTTAAATTGTTCTATCATTCTAGCATAGATAATATTGGAAGGCTTGTAGAGATGGAAGTTCCATCTACGCTTCTTCTCTCTACGATTTCTAGTGAGAGAAAGTGTAATATGTTTGCTACCTAGTACGTGGCAATGTTGACATTTTCAAATTCTTAGAAAGCTATTTCAGTGTTATTCAATTTTATTTTCTTCCCTTTGGCCTTATAATCTAATATATTCTGCGTTTTTTATCAAAGAAAACTATATTTCTAATTTTTCTTCATCTTGCAATTTTTAATTTGTATTAATACTTAGCTTGTTAAAAATGTAATAAAACACAAAATTATCTTTAAAATAATGCTTCTTTCGAGAAATTAGGGACTAAACCCGAGCCATGAACCGGGCACCCTTGGGCCAAAAGACTTTTTTGGCCATATACATTATAAATTAAGAAGTCTTGCTGAATGTGTGATCTGTGCTGCTGTTAAAATATCTTTCACCGAGGCTAGTGAAATGATAACTTAGATTCTAACAAAAGTTAATAGCAAGAGCAAGCAGAAAATATCTAAGTTATCATTTCAGCTTGTTCTTGCTATCAGCTTTTGTACGAAACTCAATCATCGTTTCAGCTTGGTCTTGCTATTTGCTTTTGTCTGAATCTCAGATATCATTTCAGCTTGTTGTTGCCATCGATTTTTGTTAAAATCTCAGATATAGTTTCAGCTTGTTCTTGCTATCTAGTTTTCTTCCAATCTCAAGAACCGATCAGCTTTTTCTGTTTGTTATGCTTTTGTTCGAATCTCAAATATCATTTCAGCTTATTCTCTGATCACGCCCAGCTCTTCCAGATTCTTGATAGAAGAAAAACGTCTTTGCAAAAGACGCTTTCTATTGTAAGCAAACAGAAAGACGCTTTCGTGCGAACACGAAAACGTCTTTACAAAAGAAGATTTTCTCCCCACTATACAATGCAACCGTTTTCAGATTACGTGGCTATACAAAAAAAAAAAATTGTTTTCCACGTCAGACACTACTGTAGCATCTCAGATAGATTAGGTATAACTTTTGTAAATTAGATATTTTCTAAATAATTTTAAAATTTTTAGATAATCAAGAAAAAAACTCGTTTTCCTTTGGGCCATTTCGTATTTTTTGATTTGGGATCTCGAGCCCAGTCATCTTTGTTTATGGGCCAGTACACAGGCTCCATCAGCTTCATGTGGCCCACACAATCGCCCTCTCAATCCTTCCAAACCGCCTGCCTTTCTCCTCCCCTGTCAACAACATTTGAATATCCCCCGCTTCTTTTCTGCCACCGTCATCTGTCCCGCCGATTGGCATCCCGTCCCTTTCTGAGTCTCCTCTGTCCTCATTCGTAGCCTGCACGCAATCGTAATCGCTACTTGGTAGCTCGATCTTTGAGCTCTGTCGTCCACCGCTTCTCTTGTCATCGGCATCTGTAATTCCATCCAAGTGGTTATTGACAAAATTTTTCAAAATTTGCAATCGAAGCTCATTCACCTCTAGTCCCCGATTTTGCTCGATTTCCATCAATTTGAGTTTCTGAATTCCATTATCGTCATAAATGTTGAACTCCTTCGGAAGAAATCCCAAATCATGTCCTCGCAGCTTCAGAAATGTCATTTCCATGGATGCATTCGAGCTTGTGATGTTGGCTATGTCCAAAAGGCCACCGATACCTCCCCTATTTTTTCGAAGGTCTGCATGTTCGAATATTGGAGTCGTATGTCTTCAACACCCATCCAAGAATTTCTACATGCCACCTACCCTCCTATGGCAGCCAAATCTTCATTCCACTCTTCAAAGTAGAAACCTCCGATTCTTATCTAGTATTTCTCCTTCTGTATGGTTTTAATATCTTCCTTCTCGTAGCACAGGATGATACCTCTGGCTACATCCAATCTTTGTATGAGAATGTCCCATTTCATAATTTGGCGGACTAATCTTTCCACCGTTCACCATGGCGTTTCGTCTAAGGTGCGAATGATCGAAAATTTTTTCGCTTCTTTGTTCCATGCTTTCCTCCCGATAGATTCTTGTCTCCTTCTTTCTCTCCCATGTACTCTCGTCAGCCGTTGTTGTCAATCTTGTTCCCTCCTCCGTGTTCCTTTATGTTCACATCCTTTCTTCTCCTTAGGTCTGCCTTCCTGTTCTACCTTTTGCTTTCCCTTTTCTCGTTCAACTACCTTGCTCTGTCTTTTGACTTCCTCCTAAACGACAATATCAAGAGCTGACCACAGGTTTCTCCATGCCTCTGTCCTGGTTTCCTCCGGGATTACAATACTATGTTTCTGTCCCTTCACCATCTTCGTTATTTTAATGTATTTGTCATTGTCGTTAGTCAAGACCTCCATGATTATAATGTATCCTTGTTCACGAAACACTCCTGCACTTCTACGATCTTCTGTTTTGTTCGTCACCCTCTCTAGTTTTTTCTTTATCCAAAGCACCGTTGCACTGTTCACGACTATTTGATAATGACGAACTCATGTAACTTCTTGGATGATAATCTCTTTACTATCTCATGTAGAGCATATCGAAAAGAATTTGAACCGGTGTGGAACAACACGTAACTCCATTCTCCTCTCATAAAACACCGAACCTGGCATTTACTTCTTTGACCATTCTTCAATATAGATATTCTTTTTGTCTTTTCTTTTATATCAAATATAAAATTACTATAGACTTGTATCATTTGATGATACCATGTGAATCGCTAGAAACATGCGAAGTGTATGGCTAACCCAATAGCAAAAGTTTTGTAAGTGGACTGAAGCAGGCTATTATGAGACAAAACATCTTCTTTCTAAAAAGATTCGATTCGAAACTATTATAAATACAAATACACATGCACACAAAAGTTTTTGTTAGTAAGCACATAACACAGAATTTATAGATAACGGGATGAGGATGAAAAGTAGATATAAAATAAAGCTAATACAATCAATCAAATACCCAAGCATTCCACAAGAATGTTTCCCACTCTACATGTGTTGGTTAAACTGATGAAAGCAATCACAAAGCTTGAACTGAGTGGTCTATGATTTGGAAAAGGGATGCATGGGATACAAGCAAGTGCTAACAAACAGATTTAAATTGAAGAACTCTGTTTTTCTTTTCTTTTTTTCCATTTTTTTCTTATTTTTGAGAAGCAACAAAGACAAAATCACCATATGCTCCCAATAAGCAATACACAATGATGCACATGCTAACCCACATACATAAAATAATCCCAGCTAAATAACCATCTTGAGATTGAAAACCCACAAGCTAAAGGAGAAGCGAAGATCCATGTTCTAAATATTCTACTATTTCTCCAACCGTATGCCCCCAAAGTGTGGCAAAGAAGGCAATTCTACATATGCCCTTTTCCTCCAATGAGAGTGTATGAAGGTAAGACAGGGAAGAAACATCTTAAATATTCAGGGGAGGCATAAATCTTAGACCAAAGAAGCTAAACTAACCCGAAAATAGACTCCTAGCAACTTTGCATCTGAAAAAAATATGTGATCCAAAAAATCCCATCCTCTTTGCATTAGGTAGAACAGTGAGGAGAGAAGCACCAATTTAACATCCTCTTTTGAAGCACGTCACACGAATTAATTTTTCCATGAGACCAAACAACTTAACCTTTGTTGGGGCATATGAACCCCAACTAGGAGAAACAACGACCATTAGGAAAAGATGAATAGAATAAGAGAAAGGAAAGAAGAGACGTGACAGAGAAAAGTTTGGATGAAACGGCCAAAAAAAATTCTATCCAAGGATAGTGATGGTCTAACATCAACTAAAAATGGCAATGGTGAGTCTTAATTCCACCATTTCGCTGTTTGTGAGTTCTCTAGGGAGGTGAATGTTTGATTTGAAGAACTCTAACAAACCTAAACTCCAATACCAAGTTAGATTAAACCCAAAACCTATCTTCGTCGAATTGAGGCTGAACTATAGGTACAACCATACAAGTTAAAATCTCGAAGCTCAAGAAAAATAAGGCTACAATTCTTTTTCAATTAAGTTCATTATTTTTTAAAATAAATTTTCATATATATTTGATTAGGCTTTATACGAAAACCTCCTTTTTTATGTAATGGTATCTAGGCTTAAGCTCGACTAGTCCATCACAAGGTGAACACGCCCGCCCAAAGCTAAGACCAGAGAGAGATTAGGACACTCAATTGGTGGATGGGTGACTCGAACCTAAGTCGTAGGTCTCGGCATCACGACCTTTGAGAATGGGCGATGTATCCAAGGCAACCATCACGCCAATGCCCTTGGGGGCTAGGCATTATTTAAAAGCTTAAAACTACTTCTAAATCCAACTTTAAAATTTGTGAAAGGAAACAAAAAACACATCTTTTAGTTGGTATCCAAGTTTTCTAAATGTAAATTCTGAAACTTCTTAAAAATTTGTTAATTGAAAACTGCTTTTAAATTCATTTTATTGAGAATTTAACTAAATAAAGCTTAAGGCAGACTATGAGAACAGTACATTAAAAGTAGCTGGTACTCAACAATATCTCCATCAGTGAAGCAACCAAGCAAAAGACTATTGAAAACCTCTGACGAGGAAAAAAAAAGTTTTGCTATTAAATAAAGGTTCTACATTCATTTGTTGACAAAAGGAGAATTACAATTTTTTTTATATAAAAAGCATCCCTCTTGTTCATAACATGGTTTAGAACTACATGATGCTATCAAGCTACATATTTCCTAATAAACTAGAGCGTAATAAATAAAACATGATCTGTTGTAATGGAAGAAATGAAGTGTCATCTCCATGTGTGAAAAATGAAAAAATAAAAATAAAAAACAAAAAAAAAAATAATCAGATGAGAAACTAATAAAAACTATAAGGAAAATGTGATAAAAGGAACCTGAATGAAGTCAATAAATTAACAAATCAGTAAAACTCTAGTGTTGTCTTCCTTTTAAAAAAAAAAGCCTCTGGTACTGCAACTAAACAGTCAAACAGACAAATAAGTTCTAAAACACAAGCAAGAATGTACATACGTGTTCCACCAAAGGGAAGATTCTTCTTCTCTCCATAAAACCAATGCAAAAGATGCATAAGCCCAATAGTCTTTAGCTGCTTGACGTAAAAAAGGAGCTGCACGCTCCCCTGTTCTTGAGAAGCAAATGACTTTTACCTAAGAAGCAGATTGAGATTTCAAATTACATGAGAAGGAAAATGTGCAACACAAGCATCAAATCAAAGCTGTTATTAAATACTCAAACAGGTGCTATTACGATTCCCTGTTTAAATAAAACCATTGATTATACTCCCAAAAGCATCACCCTCAAAAGCACTTACAAAACTTGTAGATTCACAAAATAGTATCAGGACGATTGATTAATGAAGTTAACATATACTTAAAGATTAAAAAAACATGAATAATTCAGAAGATAAGCACACACGAAATCTTACAATCCATCTCTTACTCCCTAGATAATACCCTTATTTATATATCTAAAAAACCTAATTCATGCGTTTAAAACACCCATTCCTCTTCCCTTATTCTTAGGAAGACATGCTATTTTTTGACTTAACAGGTGAAGCTTCCACATGTCATTGAACATTTTTTCATAAGAGAAACTATCATTGGAAGTAGAGAACACAATATTAGTTTTTATGCATTTTTTTTATAAGACTGAAAAGGTTGCTTAAGTGAAATTTTGTAAAAATTAAATGATCAATTCACTGACATTTTACTATCACTTGGAATCAAGTTAGAATATGATGAATTTAATTGTTCTTTGTCAGTGAAGGGGATTCTCCACATGGACACCATTCTATTATGTCTTCTAATTTTGTAACATTTTACAATAGGAAGTCAAATAAAATGTATTTCTATTTGTTTCTAAACACTATGGACATTTTCATCCCTTGGAGGTTTGTGCCGTGACACAAACATTATTAAGTGGTTCAATTTTGTGATTGGATCTCCTATATCATGGAATCTAATAGTTATATGAAGAAAATACAAATCAAAACTATAATCGAACTCTCAAAGATAATGGGCTACTCTCTCAAACCAAACTTTAAGGGAACTCATCCAAAAACAGAAAAAGAAGTGGAAAATACGCATTTTCTAAGGCATCTTAACCTAAAGCACATCTTCCTTTTAAACATAACAGGTGAATTTCTAAATTTTTCTCCTATTTTGTGAATCATGGAACCTCTATTTTTTTTTTTTTTCAGCTTTAAGAAATTCATACATTGACAATAAAGGAAACATCTAATTTTTGTTCAAAGACGACATCAAAGCATTCTCCCATGCCTATTTGAAAGCTTTACAACGAGGACACACCCAAAAACCTAATCAGACAAGCATCAAAGACCCATGCACCATTCAGAATTTTGGACACAAGAATGTGGAACAGGTCCCCTAGTTGCCAAGAGAATAAGTGAAAAACCATTATGGCGGTGAGTATGGTCCACCCTCACACCAATCACAAAAAGTTGGAAATCGTCCCATACTAACCTTAAATTTCCTTAACATTCACAATCCAAAAGTATATCCACCGAAACTGTGTTGTTGGGAAGACTGGAAGAGGTCTATTGACTGTTTTCTTTCTGTTTCTGTTGGAAAAATATCCAAGCACACATACCTTCTGATCTCTTTGTCCTCAGCCAAATATCAATGAATGATATCCAAGCTAAAAAAGTAAACCCTTTTCCTGGATACGCATGCAATGAAGTACTTAATATTATATTCCCTATCAAACACTTCACTATGGATTTCTACTTAGAAGAAACTTCTCAATAGAGAACTTGGCATAGCACACCCCTTAACCATACTTCAATAAAATAAAAATGTCAAAAACAATTGGACCTAATAATATGGTTATCAATTAGAAAACCAACAGTCTAAATCAAGCTCAAGTGGCCATTGCCCTCACATGGAAGATGATACACAAACCAGATTTATAACGGGAAGGAAAGTGATGACCTATAAGCACACACACACACACACAAATGATTGCAAGCTTCAAACAAAAAGACCCCTAGGACAAGATCTTTTATACCCTTTTTTTAATATATATATATATATTCATTGATTTAAAAGTTGCATACATCATAGGGAGAGATGAGATATCCCCTCATAAGCAAAAACCAAGACCAAATATCCCTACTACATACGGAATATCCCTCAAGATACATATCTACTATATCCCATGCAAAATAGAACTCCACTTCCTAGCCTAATCTACCCACATAAATCCTTAAGACAGTTTTGATGTTGTACCCCATGTGGCAAATAACTGCACTTTCCCATATTCTATTGGTTGATTTCTATTTCCTTTTAAAAAGTATGTTATTCCTCTCTTCCCATAATGCATACCAATTTGCTAAAAAGTATGCATCTCCAATAGTGCTGTAATGGGGAATTCTATAGGTTTTTTGGACTCTTGAACATGTTTCCTGCTTCTGGAGCTTTGAGCTGAGCACAACCTTTCTCCCATCTCCGTAGATTTCCTTCCCTATTCTACAACTATCAAAAATATGTGAGGTGTCCTCAATTACTTCCCTGAATAAATAACACCGTGAGGGTTATGTTGCTATATTTAGATGTCTTCTTTGAACATTATCAGCTGTAATTAGCTTCCCCAATTTGATCAACCACCCTAACATTTTAACCATCATTGGTACTTTGGCTTTCCACAGGAATTCAGAGGATCATAACCCAGGTGAACTTTAATCTCCCTGGGTAGCATGATTTGACAATAAATCTCCCTGAGAAATCTCAAGCCTGTACCCGCCTATTTGGCCTTAGATACTTATATGTTCTGGCATTTGTAGAAGGATTTCAACCTCTTGAGTGTGGCCTCTATCAAGTTTCTTGAGAGGTGTAGGTTCCAACTTACTCCTCCTCCTTCCTGCTTTGTCTACATATGAATTATGAACTCACTAATGGAGGCCCTTTGCATCAATAATGTTCTAAATAGTCTTGGGAATTGATCCTGAAATGTTGTATTCCCGCACCATTTATCCTTCCAAAATTTAATGTTTCTCTCATTACCAACCTTTCATCTCACCTGCAGCATGAATGATTCCTTTGAGTGAGCTAAAAAACTTCCATGGGGCTCTATTTGTTATCCTATTTGCATTTGCTAGTGTCCCCCATTCCTTTATATCCTCATGAATGATTTTGATCACTTTCGCCCATAGTGCTTGGGGGTTTTCCTCAATCTTCCAAAGCCATTTTGCTGCCATTGCCTTGCTTCTCAGTAGAAGATTTCCAACCCAATTCCTCCATGTTTTATATCTCTTACTACCTGCTTCCATGCCACTAAGGAATGTGCCTTCACCTTATCCTTTCTTTTTCAGAGGAATTTCCTCATAGTTTTCCCTTTCGCTCTAGATACCTCCACTGACACATTGTAAGTGGGTAACACCTTTAGTATTGATTTACACAACAACCTTCTTCCTAGATAGAAAACTTTTTTTTTTTTTTTTGCACCCTTCTGTTCTCCTACCTATCTTCTAAATCCAAAACTCCTTCCTTGGCTTACCTCCTAGTGTTAGGCCCAAGTACTTGATTGGCCCACTCTCCTTTGACTGCTACTATCTTCCTAACCTTGGCGTGTTCACCCCCAAAAGTAACTCATTTCCAAGTTTACCTTCAACCCTAACTGTTTACACAAAGTATTGACCACTCGCATTGTAGTGTTCCAATTGTCTCTATCCTCCCCCATGAAGAATACACAATTATCTGCATATCGTATGTGTGTGAGTTGGATGTTTTCCTTCCCAACTTTAAGCCCTCTAGCATTCTTTTTTCCTTTGCCTTTGTGATGAAACCAGATAGTGTATCTGCCACCAGTGTGTATAGAAAAGTTGAAAGTGGATCACCTTGCCTTAATCCCCTTTCTTCAACAATTTTCCCTCTTGGACTTTCATTTACTAGGACTGAATAATTCACAGTAAAGCATCCCCTTATCCATTTAAACCACCTTTGGCCAAACCCTTTCTTCTTTGACACATACTCAAGGAAATCTCATTTAACCAAGTCATACGCTTTAGCAAAATCTACCTCTAATACAAATATAGGTTTTATAACAATTTAGAAACTAATTGACCTAAAGATATGGGTTTTCATTAGCAACCCAATAATGCATAGCAAAGTCACAAAGAAAACCTTTTCATTGGAAAGAACTAAGGAGATAGATATAATGATCCATCAAAGAGGAAAAGTAGTCATTGGAAATCAATTACATCAAAATTAAGAAACTAGAACAACATCATCCAATCACTAGTCAACTTTGACAACAAAGGATAAAAATGCAATTCTCTAGTGTATACCAAGAGGAAGATTCAAATGAATCAGTGTCATTCCATCAATCCTAGAAATTCTTATGGTTTCCTTGAGTCCCTAGTCAAATGTTGGTGGCTCAAAAAGTTAATCAAATTAATCATACAAGAAATAAGGAGCTGGTGTGAGAAGGATCTATTGGCATTCATATTAGATCAGCAAACATTGAAAAGAAGCAAAAATTGCCACTTCTCTTTGCAAGAGGTGTGAAAAGAAAAAGGGGTTACATAATTTGGAGAATGTTTTTCCAACTAGACAGTCATTCCCCTATTCCATATCCTTTGGTCCATTTAGTTTGAGCCACCCAAGTTACAAAAAGATAGAGGGCCCTCTTTGACTATTTCTTGTGACACTTCTATTGAACTGTAGGTTCTAATTGAGATTATTTAATCCTATTTGGCTAGGGGAGGACAAGAATGAGCAGAAAGGAAGTTTATGAACGGATGAGATATGATAAATGTTAGGGTACAAGGATTAAGAAGCTTTGTATCTGAACTTTTTCTTCTCAAAATTTCAACAAGGAATTTTTGCACAAACCCTAATCTGAAAAGACACTGTAGAGCAAGAAATAATCAACTTCCACGGACTTAAAAAATGCTTTCCTATCAATTCCACCAACATTATAGTCTTACATGACAACTCACCAGACTTTCGAGAATGTTGCATAAGCAATAGCTTGTGCATCAAGCTGCCCCTATGTTTGTTCGCGACATGTAGTTGACAATTGTGAATCATTCACTTAGTAAGTTAGTATGATTACATCTTGTGACGTACAATCATGTAAACTATCTCTCTTAAATTTGTCTTCATGATACTACTATCTACTTAGTAAATTACCGAGAGAACGAAATCTACTTATTTTCACATTATGTAGGCTTCATGGAATCATTGCCTAGACATTGGACTAGCTGAGTAGGAGTAGTCGTGTATGCTTTGTCAAACACATAAACAACTAACAGCATGATGAGATTAAATATGATGCTGATTCACAAAGGCACAATTGTACAAATAGTACGGATCAATTTAGTCTTTAGTATCCCACTAGCAAGTTGACTCTTTGGCACTACTACAAAAGGTTTTTTGTTTTGGGAGGGGGGGGGGGGGGGGACAAAAACTATTAAATTGATAATCCAAATAATTACATAGGGCTGCCAAATGAGATGTGAGTAACCCCATCTCCACAGCTGCAAGACACAAGACCATTACTAACAACTATGATTTTATAAAACAAACTTGATCAAATCAACTCCCTTGCTTTCTAATCCAAGTTTTTCTATTGGATATAGAAAAACATTTAGGCATTTGCAGAAAAACGACGGAAAAAAGACCTATTAAGGCATGATAATAATAGTATATCCCATTTCAGGCGCCAAAATATTCTAAATCCTTTTTTAGGCACCTTGATGCCAAGTTGACGCCATGTCATTGCGCGGGTGGTGAGGCTTATGGGGCGAAAATCTTCAATCTTCATTGAGTTCATCTTTTTTGGAATGAGACAAATATAGGTTTCATTCACCCTCCTATTTATACTGGCATCCCGATGGAATTCCTTCATGCATGCTATAATATCTTCCTTGACTATACTCCAATTTCTTTGAAAGAAAGCCATCGAAAACCCGTCCGGGCTTGGAGCTTTCCCCCCATCATAGCTAAACACTGCTGCTCGAATTTCCTCTTCCTCAAACTCCCTTTCGGGCCAGACACTATCCTCCTCTCGAAGATGTTGCCATTCCAGGCCTTCCACTGCCCACTTTGAAGCAACAGGTTCCTTAACTAAGTCAGAGAAGTAGCTCAAAATTATATTATGAATTTCCTGGTCCTCCTTAGCTAACTGATCACTATTGTTCTCAAGCTTTGAAATAATAGCCCGAGCTCTTCTGATTGAAAGAATTCTATGAAAAAATCTTGAGTTCACATCCCCTTCTTTAGCCCATCTTAACTTTGCCTGTTGACGGTATTGTCTTTTTCCTGTCTACAGTCAATGATCTGAATCTCTTTTATTATCTTCCTTCTTTCTTCCAACAAGGCTTAGGAATCCTCATTTTCCAATCTCCTATCTACCTCTTCCAACTGTCTCCTCAAAACTGTTTGTTTAGTTTTATCCTCATTAGTTTGCCCATTTGCCCACTCCTTCAACTTTCTTTTCAAGTTCCTAAGCTTCTGCATTATCTTATAGCCCATCCAGCCTTGACTTTGGTCAGCTTCACAGACCTCCCTCATCATTTGCAGCCTTGACTTTCATTTCTTCATAAGAAAAAACAAACTGAAGCACCAAACTAACAATAATTGTACATGTAAATGCAATTATTGTTAGTTTGGTGCTTCAGTTTGTTTTTTCTTATGAAGAAATGAAAGTCTTTTTTTTTCTTTTGATTGGATATAATAGAATAAATTTGAATAAGATTGAAGAAATTAAAATAAAATTTATTATTCTAACTTGTTTTTCTTAATTTTTAAGCTACTTATATTTTTATATTTGTATAATTTTGATAGTATATCGGGGATTAAAAAATTTTTTCGTCACTTCCGGGAGTTCGTGTTGGACTATTAGAACGCGGTGGAACTGGTCTCAGCAAAAAAGCCCTCTCGGATTGCCCGCGGCGATCGAAAACAGTTTTCCAAACTCATGACTTTCACTTAAAAGCTAGATTTAAAGTGGGGTAGTGAAATTGTGATCATGGGATTGAAAAATTTTTCTGTCGCTTCCGGGAGTTCGTGTCAACCTATTAGAACGCTCTAGAACTGGTCTCGACAAAAAAACTCTCCCGGATTGCCGCGATGATCAAAAACAGTTTTCCAAAATCATAACTGTCACTTAAAGGCAAGAATTGAAGTGGGGTGGTGAAATTGTGATCCGGGGATCAAAAAATTTTTTCGTCGCTTCTGGGAATTCGTGTCAGACTATTATAACGCGCTAAAATTGGTCTCGGCAAAAAATCCCTCCCGGATTGCCCGCAGTGATCGAAAACAATTTTTCAAAACCTTAACTTTCACATAAAGGCTAGAATTGAAATGGGATAGTGAAATTTTGATCCGAAGGTCAAAAAAATTTTCCATGCTACCAGGAGTTTGTATCAGACTATGAGAACGCGGTGGAACTGGTTTCGGCAAAAAAGCCCTCCCGGATTGCCCACAGCGACCGAAAACAGTTTTCCAAAATTATGACTTTCACATAAAGGCTAGAATTAAAGTGGGGTAGTGAAATTGCGATCCGAGAATCAAAAAAATTTTTTGTCGCTTTCGGGAGTTCATGTCAAACTATTAGAATGCGCTTGAATTGGTCTCAGCAAAAAATCTCTCTTGGATTGTCCGTGGTGATCGAAAACAGTTTTCCAAAATCATGACTTTCAGTTAAAGGCTAGATTTGAAGTGGGATAGTAAAATTGCGATCCGAGGATCAAAAAATTTTTCTGTCGCTTCCGGAAGTTCGTGTCAGACTATTAGAACACGTAAAACTGATCTCGACAAAAAAGCCCTCCCAGATTGCCCGCGGTGATCGAAAACAGTTTTCCAAAATCTTAACTTTCACATTAAGGCTAGAATTGAAGTGGGGTAGAGAAATTGTGAGCGGATCAAAAAGTTTTTCAGTCGCTTTCGGGAGTTAGTGTCAGACTATTAGAATGTGCTAGAACTGGTCTTGACAAAAAAGCCCTCCCGGATAACCCGTGGTGATCGAAAGCAGTTTTCCAAAATCATGACTTTCACTTGAGGGTAGATTTGAAGTCGGGTAATGAAATTGCGATCCAAGGATCAAAAAATTTTTTCGACACTTCTAGGACTTCGTGTGGGACTATTAGAATGCGCGGAATTGGTCTCAGCAAAAAAAACCTCCCGAATTGCCCGCGGTGATCAAAAACAGGTTTTCAATTTCTTATCTTTTATTTAAAGGTAGATTCTCTAGTACTAGTGGGATCAACCAAGATGACTTGGGAAGACTAAAATCCTTGCTCGACACTCTAGATAAACCCACCTGCTCATTGACACATTCAGGTAAATTACATTTTTTTATTTTTACTAACTTTGATCAAAAGCAAATTGAACGATGGATAGAAACGAACGACGAGGGAGTACCCTTGACGAACGGCGACGGAGCACTCGAGAAGAACGACGAAAGACACATATCGGACGTTGGGACAGCGATGAGAGTATCTCGTATCATGATGACAGAAAAACAAGGAACACGAAGAACCCGTGCAAGGCCAACCGAGACACCTTCAGGAGGGACATCGTGGAGAATGGAGGAAAGCAGAAGGAAGGGTGGCAATGGAACAATGAAACAAGCTGGCATGCAAAGGAGGGACGTAAGACGTGGAAGAACGTAATGGTCAAACCGGCCGAGGAAGAAAACAAAGAGGAGGGCTGGACTGTGGTGGGCCAGAGGCAAAGACAAAACAGTAAAGACAAAAAACCATGGAGACCGGAATCAGAGATAACCAGTTTCCATAAAAAGAAACTGGTCTCAACACGGTCAAAGGTAGTAAAGCACAATAAAGGTCGGTTAGTAAAAACATCAAATGGGGAATGGAATTATTTTTCGTTTGCAACGTCTTTTAAATACTTCTCGATCTGCTCAACTAGAGACTCTCAAGAGATCATACTTCAGGAAGTGATGAGACAAAGACATTTCCACCTGGCCTCGACCAGAGAAGTAGCACAGTGGATAAAACGAAGGGTGGAAAAGGCATTGATAGGCAGACAAATAGAGGTGGAGATAGGTGTCTTCAGAGGGCCAGGATACAACATCCTCATGGAAGTTTTAGTGAACAATAGGGGTCGTTTTATCAAGATCACAAAGCTAGTCCAGGGTCGATCGGAGAGTATCATTCTCCCAGAAGAACACAACACTGACACATGGCGTAATTTGTGGAAGGCTTTGGAGGCGGTTGTTCGAGAGGAAGACACTCGGATGATGAAGGAGAAGTTGGAAAACAAGAAATGGGACATTCAACAGACTGGAAAATCGGCTGCGGTGGATGAAGAGAGTCGAAATAGGGAGGCGAGGAGGATAGAGCAAGGTGAACGGAGAAGAAGACGAAGGACAGAGAAAGAAATACAGAGTCAGAGAGCGAGAAATCGGAACAGAAGCAATAGAAGGGGCAAAGATTTTTTCATAATCAGGACATCAGACGAAACCGAGTGGAAAGTGATCGAAAAATCAGTTCGAAGGATACTGAAGAGGGAGATTCACATTTGGAAGCTGGATGTTGCAAGGGGGCTCATATATTGCCAAGATGAGACGAAAGTCAGGATTATTCTAAGAGGCAAATATCAAACTACCATGGGAGGTTTTTATTTTGAGGAATGGTGCAAAGAGACAGTAGCCGATGGAGCAAAAGTAGCTTGCAGAAATAGTTGGATGGGGGTCGAGGGGATTAAACCGGAAAAGTGGAGTATACACACCTTCGACAAGATTGGTGAACAGTGCGGTGGTTTCCTGGATATAGCCACAATCACAAGATCGTCGGCATCCATGGAAATGGCATTTCTGCAACTTCGAGGACACGATTCCGGGTTCCTCCCTTGGGAGTTTGACATCTATGATAGAGATGGAGTGCAGGAATTAAGGCTGGTGGAGATCAAACGGAATTGGAGAGCAGAGGTCAAAGAACTTAGACAACAAATTCTGGATCAGTTCACTGAAAAATATACGAAGAAGATGTTCGAGATCGGAAAAGGAAGGTCCGGTGACCAGAAACAGTCGGCGATTGCTATTTCCAGCAGTGAGGAAAATGATGAGTATCTCGAGAACGAAGGAGATGAGTTGAACTCAGAGAAATAGTACATGTCAGGCGGCAGTGCAAAGGATGTAGCGATTGTAGGGAGGGAAGCAAATGGAAAGGGGACAACGAAGTTTGCTGACGTGGTGGAAACCAAAAAGGGGCCCAGAGCTAAACGGTAGGTTTTTAAAAAGGTGGATTGGGCCCATCGAAAGGAAATTGTACACCACGAGAAGGGCTGGTATCAGGAGAAGCAATCAAGTGGGCCAAAGACAAAAGTTCAAAGAAGCAATCAAGTGGGCCAGGAAAAGCCGAAATCCACAACAAGAATGCACTGTACTAGAGGGTGCGGCCCATTCTGCACGTGTACCAGAGCACAAGAAAGAAAAGGGCTACGGCCTTAACAGGTACGGGAGCTTAATGGGGACAATACGTGCAGGAAGGTGAACCGAACCTAGGGACAGAATCTGAATACCCGAATCCACAGGAATGAGAAGGATCCAAACATGTTCCAAATACCCAGAACACAGACGCTGATCTCACCAGGCTGGATACAGGACTAGGGAGCGGCTCAAAGCCACAGGATGAGGACGACCACCTCCAAGTACGCACCTCTGACTCTAACTCTACCGAATCTACTTCCTTGAGCGAACTAGAGGACCATCCACATGAGACAAAATCAAACAAGAGAAATAGTGTTGGAAGCCAACCTACTGAGCATGTTGCGCAACATCCTTATGAAAGCCTCATGTCAGAAGGAGAACGACAGATGATGCAACAAACAGAAAGTAGACATGGTGACATGATAGCACAGCAACGAGAGTACGAAATTTCTAGCTGTCGATCAATGCACAATTGATCAGAATTCAGTAGGTTAGTCTGGTGCATGTTGGGGGCTTCTCTTGTTTCTATGAAGATTCTAAGTTGGAATATACGAGGATGTGGGTCTGAGCCAAAGAAGAAACTCATCAGATCAACAATCTCAGCAGCTAAAGCTGATTTGATTATGCTCCAGGAAACCAAGAAGGACGGCGTTGATCTAAATCTGATCTCTCAAATTTGGAAAAGAAAACTTAAGGGGTGGGTAAGCCTTCCAGCAGAGGGCACAACAGGCAGAATTCTCATTATGTGGGATGTTCGAAACATAAAGGTGATCGACAGAGTCGAACGGATGCATTCCTTGTCCATTAAAATCAATAGTGGTGAAGAAGATTATTGGTGGTTCACAGCGGTGTACAGCCCATGCGATCACCAAGGAAAGGAGAATTGTTTAACTGAAATTACAGCTCTGTCTGCTAGTATTCAAGAACCGTGGTGTATAGGAAGGGATTTCAATATGATCAGAACCCTGGAGGAGAAAAGAAACAGTCAGCAACTAAAGGACTCAATGAGGATGTTCGATTCCTGGATTCAAGATATGAACCTATTCGAACCTGATATGAAGAATCTATCTTACACTTGGAGCAATGGAAGAGTCAATCCAGTCATGTCTAAACTAGATAGATTCCTTTGCAACGGGGAATGGTGTGAAAGATTCCCTCAACAGAGAATATAGGGCCTTCAAAGAATGACATCTGATCACTGGCCAATATTACTTGATACTGAAAAAGGATAATGGGGACCTGCTCCCTTCCGGTTCAATAATGAGTGGCTTCAGCAACCAAAAACGTTGCAAATGATGAGGGAGGTCTGCGAAGCTGACCAAAGTCAAGGTTGGATGGGCTATAAGATAATGCAGAAGCTTAGAAACTTGAAAAGAAAGTTGAAGGAGTGGGCAAAGGGGCAAACTAATGAGGATAAAACTAAACAAACAGTTTTGAGGAGACAGTTGGAAGAGGTAGATAGGAGATTGGAAAATGAGGATTCCTAAGCCTTGTTGGAAGAAAGAAGGAAGATAATAAAAGAGATTCAGATCATTGACTGTAGACAGGAAAAAGACAATACCGTCAACAGGCAAAGTTAAGATGGGCTAAAGAAGGGGATGTGAACTCAAGATTTTTTCATAGAATTCTTTCAATCAGAAGAGCTCGGGCTATTATTTCAAAGCTTGAGAACAATAGTGATCAGTTAGCTAAGGAGGACCAGGAAATTCATAATATAATTTTGAGCTACTTCTCTGACTTAGTTAAGGAACCTGTTGCTTCAAAGTGGGCAGTGGAAGGCCTGGAATGGCAACATCTTCGAGAGGAGGATAGTGTCTGGCCCGAAAGGGAGTTTGAGGAAGAGGAAATTCGAGCAGCAGTGTTTAGCTATGATGGGGGGAAAGCTCCAAGCCCGGACGGGTTTTCGATGGCTTTCTTTCAAAGAAATTGGAGTATAGTCAAGGAAGATATTATAGCATGCATGAAGGAATTCCATCGGGATGCCATTATAAATAGGAGGGTGAATGAAACATATATTTGTCTCATTCCAAAAAAGATGAACTCAATGAAGATTGAAGATTTCCACCCCATAAGCCTCACCACAAGCCTTTATAAGATAATTGCCAAAACTTTGGCGAATAGGATATGATTAGTTCTTTCCAAAACAGTTAGTGAAAATCAGATGGCGTTTGTAGCTTTAAGACAAATTACGAATGCGATTTTGATTGCTAATGAGGCGGTTGAAGAGCATAGAATTAGTGGCAAACAAGGCTATGTCCTGAAAGTTGATCTAGCCAAAGCGTATGATTTAGTTATATGGGCTTTTTTGGACTTTGTGCTCCAAAAGAAGGGTTTTGGAAATCAGTGGAGAAAATGGATATGGGCTTGCCTCAAAATAGTGAACTACTCAGTTTTCATAAATTGAAAACCGCATGGAAGGTTTGATGGTCATAGAGGTCTTAGACAAGGAGATTCGCTGTCCCCTTTTCTGTTCACAATAGTTGCAGATACTTTAACAAGGATAATCCAAAAAACGGTACAAGCAAGAAAGTTAGAAGGTATTGAGTTAGGAAAGAAGAGGGTGAGGCTTACACACATTCTATTTGCAAACGATTGCCTTATCTTCATGAAAGATAAGGAGGAGATTATAACGGTAAAGAAAATTCTTGAGACGTTCTGCTTTTTGACAGGAATGAAGATAAATGGCATTAAAAACCAACTGCTATGAATGAATGTTCAAGATCCTAAAGTAGGCAACATAGCTAAATCATTAGGGATAGCTCTCGGGAGTTGGCCCACGGCCTATTTGGGTCTTCCTTTATGAGGAAACCCCAACAAAACAGTTTTCTGGGAAACAATGGTGCAAACAATCCAGAGGAGAATAGCTAGCAGGAAGAAGAGCTATTTGTCTAGGGGAGGAAGATTGCTTCTCATCAGAACTGTGCTAGAGGCCCTCCCAACGTATTTCTTATCAATCTTCAAAGTTCCAAAATCAGTTGCTCATAATATAGAAAGGATGATGCAGGACTTTCTATGGAGACATGAAGACCCCGACAAAGGCCAAAACACGATAAGATGGAACCAAGTGAGCAAACAGATCAAAGAAGGGGGTTTAGAAGTAGGAGGCTTAGTAAAACGTAATATGGCCCTGAGAGGCAAATGGATTTGGAGAATGCTAGAGAATCTGACAGCTATGTGGGCTCGAATAATCTGAAGTATACACGGATCTGAAGGTTTTGGGAGGAAAGCAGGGATTAACAGGAAAGTGAGTCACAGGGTCCCATGGAAAGACATATTCAGACTGTATGAGTACTTGGAACCCCACATCATTTGGAAGATTGAAAAAGGGGACACGGTGAAATTTTGGGAAAATATATGGTGTGGACATAACAAATTGAAAGATAGTTATCCTAACATATATAGACTTTCACAGGAAAATGGAGGAGCAGTTTCTGATTTATGCAGCAGAAATAGTGTGGAGGGACGACCCCAATGGGGGTGGGATTTACATATTAGAAGCAATATTGGTGAGGCCTGCTAAACACCCTTCAAAATTTCCATTTGAACAATGTGAATGATGAGGACAGGCTGAACTGGAACAAAGACAGCAGCAGGAAATTTACAGTGTTGTCTTTTATGG
>JAJIYU010007001.1:0-19792 GCA_030144865.1 Tinospora cordifolia | reverse complement strand
CCCATTTTTATTTTACAGGTACTCATGAGCCCAGCGCTCAGTGAGGATGCAGACCAGAGACTGGAGGGCTTGTAGAGAGAGAGAGTGATATTTTTGTTAAAACTATCTCTCTGTTTTTGTACAGTTTTTTGATGTATATTTTGAACTTTGGCCAAAGGGCCATGTATCATATTTTTTTGTATATGTATATACAGGACTATTTTTACCATTTTGAACACTGTTTTATCTTGACTGATAAACTGATGATTTTTAGATATGGTATTGCTAAATAGTGTTAAATGATTTGGAAAGATTTGATCCGAAATGTGCTTCCGCTACTATTATCTTGATTTCCAGTATAAATATGATTTTGAACATCCGGTAAATTTGATTTTAAACCAAATGCTTAGTGAAGCATGATTAAAATGATTATTGAAATTAAAGAAATGATTTAAACCTCGTGTATAGAGGTAGAAAGATAGACTGACGACATCTGTCGCACGCCCAGGGCCTTGGCGGACCACGCGCCGAGCTTGGAGCCGCGCGACGCCCGACGACGGGGCCTCAGATTGACAGACACGACGTCCGGTCCGGGGGTCGGGGTGTGACACTTTATTAGACCTAGGTTCTCAATTCCTAGTTGAAAAGCCTTATATCAAGCCTACAATCTTCCATAATACTACCCTTGGCATCTCCTTTGAACTATAGTGAATTCATTGCCCTTAGTTTCCATCTCTTGGTTTTCTTGTAAGAAAATAATTGTGTTCTTCAACTCTGACTACTTGTATGAACTAGTGGGACAACCTCCAGATCAGACAACAAGACCAAAATCTACTTAGGAACCATGCTTTCCAGAATGGGATAACCCATCTCCCTTTCAATATTTAGCTTTACTCGGGACAAGGCTTACCCACTATCAGCTCAACTCATAGTCTTTGTATCCAAACAAAACCATTGAAAACATATATTTTTTTTCAAAATCATTTCAGTTTTCAAAACAAGAGGTAGGGCTTCTAAATTAAATAAATAAATAGTCTTACTAGACTAATTAATTTCTTCTAATTCTTGCCCAAGGAATCTAAAGCCTAGGCTCTGATACCACCTTTGTAACACCCCGCCTCCCGAGCCCCATTGTCCATGTCATCTAACGGTCTAATTTTCTTCAATCAATTATTTTGGGCCGCCCGGGAAATGAGCCCGTGCTACGTTGTTTTTCCTTCTAAGAGATTTCATGTGCATATAAGTCTATGTACAAAAATATTTCAAAGCTTCATAAATAAAATCCTTCATTTAATTATTCTGAATTTCTGAGTACAAGATCTATTAAAGTGGAAAATAAATTCAAAATTGAAATAAAAAATTTAGTTTGGGCTCACATGCCCTATAATAAAATAAATAAAAAGAATTCCTAATGAATGAACTTCCACGTAGGCTAATAAATTAATTTTCTAAAATGTGAAAAATGAGGAGGGTGAGCTAAATAGCTCAGTAAATCATTCCATCTATTTAATTCATTATTTCAACCAAATAATACAAACATATTAAACACTTTCAGGGATTTAAATGATTCAAAAAATATACAATTTCAGTCGTAATTTAGACCGAATGGGGATAACCTCTATGCTTCAGATCTAGGGAGAGAGATCAATTTTGAAACTCAAACCCATCTCTAGTGGGATCATTCCTGAAACCTGTTCCATTCAGGTGTCAGTCTTGACAACCACTTCCAATTCTACATGGAACACAGAAAGTCCATCCCCGCACCGGTATGTGGCTGAAATCTTATTTAATTTTATTTTTGTATATAGGGGCAATAATAAATAAATATTACACCAGTAATTAAATAACATTCACATTCACGAAAATATTGAGTTTTGATTTCTGATGTAGAAGATCGTACAAGACGTAACTAAAGAGCATAATCTCTTGGTCATAAATGACATAATAATGCATGATAAATAATAACTCCAATAGTATAACATTCATATTGACTTTCAATTTATGATGTAGAAGGTCATACAAGACGCAACTACAGAGCATACTTTCTTGGTCATAAGCAATATAATAATTGAATGGCATAAATAAAAGTGACAAGAATAAACTTAAACTAATAAGGCAAACAAGCATTATTTAAACCAAAATAATAAATTAAAAGAAAGGAAAGAACTTCACCTCAAGATTGCTTCCTAAAATCTTTATAGCACTTCATTGCTACTACCTTGCAAGCTATTTAGAATAGCTCAAGAAAAGCAGAAAAAAGGACTAAGTTTGCCAAGAAGGAGGTAAAGAGAGAGCAAGAGGAATTTCAACTCTTGCTTTGGGATGAATGAAATGGGTAGAATAGAGGGATTTATATAGAGTCTTTGAGGGTTAGATTGGTCATTTTTTACCTTTCAAAACAAGAAAATTTTCATTTTTGCTTAGTTAGGGCGGCTAAAGTTTGACTTTTGATTTTTTTAGGGTTTTTTTTTCATATTTTTTCAGAATTTTTCAGTATTTTTTCTGTCATTTTTTAGTTTTTCATAATTTTAAAATATTTTTTATATGTGGCACACGGGCCGCGCGCAAGCTATTTTTTTATTTTATATATATATATACCCAATACAATACTATATAATATTATGTATTGTATTATATAATATTACATATTACTATAAATTACTATAATTATAAATTAATTAATACATATACCAATCAATAAAATTAATTAATCAATTACTATAAATTAATCCTATATATATTATATTACTTCATAATTTTTTTTCATATATTACTGTACACCATTTAATTAATCAATTAATTTCATGAGTCTATCTTAATTAATTCAAAATAATATACATATATGTATACATACATATATACATACATACATTCATATATATATATATATATATATAAAAGCACAGACTAATATATATATGCGTCTATACTAATTATATCTCTTTCATATATACAAAATAATTTGGGGTATTACATTTCAAGCGTATTTTTAAGTCTGACTGCTTGTATGAGTTGGTAGTCCAACCTCCAGTCGGAAGGCGAGACAGAGTCTAATTAGAATAACTGACATTCTCAAATAGGATAACTCATCTCCCTTTCAAAGCTTAACTTTAATCGGGATAAGACTTACTTACTATCAGTTCAACTGGTAATCTTTGTATCCAAACAAAACATTGAAAATATATTTTTCTTTGAAAACTGAGTTTGTCATTCAAGAATAATTTTAAATCCAAAAATAGGAGGTAGTGCATTACTTAAACTTTAAATCAGCTCAAAGTAAACACTTAGCCCAGTGTGTCTTCTAATTAGCTCTGATACTAACTTTGGCATTAAAGTAAACACTTTTCCTAGTGAGCTACAGTCTAAGCTTCGCTACCACCTTTGTAACACTCTGTCTCCCTTCGTGGCCCAATAAATAGTTCTGGAGGGCTTAATTACTATGATGCCTTGAACATGAATAATTTGGCATGATCACGTCACATGCAACACATCAAACAATCATGATGAGTCACCCAAGAGGCAAAGCGTCACTTTAACTCTTTTTTTTTCTCTTTTTATCTTAATTTTGTTCCCAAGTCTATGAGACAATAATTCATACAGATTTCATTAAAAAATTTTGAAAACTTTTGATAAAATAAATCAATATCATTATTTAAAAACCAGTTCCAATATTCAATAGGTGCAAAGACCTTTGAGTTGATTCAATAAAACAACTTTGAAATTGACAGCAAAAAACTAAGGTTAACATGTCCGGCTTAAAAAAATTACGAAACTTGAAAAGAAAACTCTACAAGTGTCACACCCCAACCCCCAGGCCGGACTTCATATCTGTCAATCTAAGGCTCTATCGTCAGGCATCGCGTGGCTCGAAGCTCAGCACGTGGTCCACTGAGGCACCAGGCATGCGATAATCATCATCGTCTTTTCACTAACCTCTATACACTAGGTTTAAATCATTTCATAATTTCAAATAATCATTTCATTCATGCTTCACTAAGCAATTAATTTCAAATCAAATTCACCGGATGTTCAAAATCATATTCATACTACAAATCAAGATAATAGTAGCGGAAGTACTTTTTGGATTAAATCTTTCTAAATCATTAAACACTGTTTAACATACAATATCTAAAAATCCTCAGTTCATCAATCAAAATAAAAATAGTGTTCAAGATGGTAAAACAGTCCTGTAGATACATACACAGAAATATGATACATGTCCCTCCGGCCCAAATCCAAAATATACATCACAAAAACTGTTCAAAACAGAGAAACAGTTTAACACAAAATATCACACTCTCTCTCTATAAATACTCCATTCTCCAGTCTGCATCCTCGCTGAGTGTTGTGCCCATGAGTACCTTTAAAATGATAATAGGGATGAGCTCAAAAGCCCAGTGGATCTCCCCTACACTCAATAACATTAAACAAACAAGCATACGAAACATGCGAACAGTTTCAATCATTAGGGGCGTTTCAAACACTTAGTCAATTTATCCGTTGCGCTCTAATATCAAGACTACCATCTGACATTAGGAATTAACCGAAAGAGTGAACCACCCTCGGTATCCCAATTGTGGTCTTGAAGACAATCAAGTATGACATCTTTATAAAACAGAAGTCTACCTTTCAGACCACAACCCAAGAAGATATTGAAACCAAGGAAAAAAATCCTCATGACTTTCCAAATTCAAGGGTCTATACGACCGCTCGTAGTTTGGCCTAATTGGGGGATACCCACGATGAGGTCCTAGGACATCCGGAGAGCCTCAACGCGATGTGCCAGTAATTGCCCATCATCACCTCGGTACGTGAAATTCTTAATAAACCATTAATGTTCTTTAGTTATACAGTCATGTTTTCAATCCATTCATCATGCGACATGCTTATTAACCATTCTAGTTCATGTAACTGAAGCAAACATACATCATGCATACCTATGCTAGAAAGCATATAACCGGTCGTCAGGATATCAATCAATCATTCCATACAATCCATACATCCCTAACATGGTACTATGTACAGGAATTAAACATAGAATCATATTTCGCATCCTATATTTGCATAATACTAAAGAGGAAGGTGGAGATAAAACAACCCCACCTGAATCCGAAAAAGTACTGCTGGATGGCAAATCACCTCAACAGCAGTCAACGTCGTCCCTCTGCATCATTAAACATAAATGGTGCATCAAAAATTTACTCTAAAGCTTATTCAAAATTATTTGAGAATTTTCAGTTAAATTCTCAGTTCAAAACTACGCAATTTCTCAGCTTTCCTCATTTCCCAACAACAGTACGCGAGACCACAGTCTATGCGTCCCACATGAATAACTGAACACTTTTAGTACTGAGCCTAGCTTCAAACTAAGCTCAAATTGGGTTTTATTTGTGTATCAAAGAATTTCCCCCCTTCAAAAAATCTCAAATTTGATTTCTCCGTAACTACATGCACAAATATAGTCCACGTGTTCCAAACTAAGTATTAAACACTTTTAATTTTGATGCTACTTCAAAGTATGAATGGATCGAGTTTTATGGCCTATGAAAGGATTTGCACCTTTGAATTTGCCAGATTCAATCAAAACTCGCAGATCTGTCAAAAATCACAAATAAATTCACAGAATCTAGTCTAAAATCACTTATTCTACTGCAAGCAAGCTAGATCTAAGCTCTTTGCACTTCAGATCGTTATTTACAACAAAAACCCCAAATTTGAAACCCTCGAATTCAAATTCGCAATTTAGACTACAGAATTCATATCTTAATAGTTCAGAGCTTTAGAATCTTACTTTAGATGCTTAAAATTGCTCTAGACTGGATCTGGATCATTTTGATTGTCTCGCGGCGAAAATCGAATCTCCGGTTACCAAAATCAAAAGCCCCAAAAAAATTGCGTTTTTTATTTCTTTCTATTTTCGTTTTATCTGTATTGCGAATTAAAAATGGGATGAATAGTGCCTCGGATGAACAGTACCCGTAGATGAACAGTAACCGTGGTTACTGTTCAAAAGGCCCAATACCCCCTTTTTTTTCGAAATCAGTTCAAAAGGCCCCCATAAATATCAAAATTAGTTTTCGATTTTTTGCCAACTTGAACCAACGTGATTTATTTTATTTCTTTACTAAACATTATAATAAACATTTAAATCTTGTTTCTGGTTATTTTTATATTTATTTAATATTTTTAAAAATTCATTTTCGACGTGTACGCGTTATAAAAATTTTGTTTATTACAATCTACCCCCCTTAAAAGAAATTTCGTCCTCGAAATTTAAATGAGAAGTACTTAAGCAATGTGTCCAATCAATTTGTCTTGGTGAAGAAATCTAGGTATTTCTTCTGCATCTCACTCTCAAGCTCTAAGGTCGCTTCCTCCATGTTATGATGCCTCCACAGGACTTTGACTAAAGGAATGTCCTTAGTCTTGAGACTCGCCACCTTACGATCAAGTATTTGCACTGCTGGTTCTTCGTAAGTAGCATCATCTCGAAGTACGATCTCGTCCAGATGTAAAACATGAGATGGGTCTAGTTCATACTTCTGGAACATCGAAACGTGGAACACATTATGTACTGAGGTCAATCTATTCGACAAATCCAACTCATATGCATAGACACCAACCAGTCTGACAATCTCAAAAGGATCGATGTAGCGAGGCGATAACTTCCCCTTTACTCCAAATCGTTCGATCCCGATCTGTGGGCTGATCTTCAAAAATACCTGATCACCGGTCTAGAACTCTAGAGGTCTTCTCTTCTTGCCTGCATAGTTCTTCTGCTTGCTCTGTGCTGTAACTAATCTCCTCTGGATTTGCTTCACTTGCAAACTCATCTCTTCAATTAACTCGGGTCCAGTGAGTATCTGGTTTTCAAAATCTGCCCAACAGGATGGTGATCTACAGGGTCTGCCGTACAGTGCCTCATATGGAGCCATCTCGATGCTTGCCTAATAACTATTATTGTATGCAAACTCGGCAAGATGTAGATGCTTACTCCAATTTCCTCTGAAGTCCAAGGCACATGCTCTCAGCATATCCTCCAATATCTGTATGACCCTCTCTGACTGCCCATCTGTTTGTGGATGAAAGGTTGTGCTCATGGTCAATCTGCTCCCCAATTCCTTCTGTAGGCTTTGACAAAATTGAGACGTAAATCTGGAGTCTCTGTCTGATACTATAATACTGGGAACACCATGCAATTGCACAATCTCTCACACATAAAGCTCTCCCAACTTACTCACTGCATTAGTCAACCAAATAGGTAGAAAATGTGCCACCTTAGTCAGTCGATCTACTATGACCCAAACGGTGTCTTCCCCCTTATGACTTCTCGGCAAGCCACTAACAAAATCCATCGCTATACTGTCCCACTTCCATTCAGGAATCGGAAGTGGCTGTAATAAACCCGATGGTTTACTTTGCTCAGCCTTGACCTGCTAACAAGTTAGACACCGGGAGACATAACTGGCAATGTCCCTCTTCATGCCTCTCCACCAGAAAGTTTTCTTCAAGTTCTGGTACATCTTGTCGCCCCCTAGATGCATAGTGTATTACTCAAGTATGCCTCATCCATTAGGGTTCCTTTGGCCTGTCCATAACTGGAAACACATAGTCAGTTCCCTACTCTCAATGCACCCTCTGTGTCAAGGCAAAAATCTGTGTGCTTGCCCTCCTTGATGCCCTCTATCAGCTCTGTAATCCATACATCAAATTTTTGCTCATCTCTGATCTGGCGTAAGATGTCTGGCTGGCAAGTCACTGCATACAGATATGTTCGTGTATCATTTGTAGCTACACCCAGATTATAGTAACTAATCAGCTAATACAGCTGACCCACTTCATCCCTCCTGCTAGACTTCTTACTAAGAGTATCGGCAACTACATTCAACCTGCCAGGATGATAGTGCAACTAAAAATCATAATCACTAAGGAACTCAATCTACCTTCTCTGTCGAAAGTTCAGTTCCTTCTGAGTGTATATGTACCTGAGGCTCTTATGGTCTGAGTAGAGATCAAAACTCTCATCATATAGATAGTGCATCCATATCTTTAGCACAAACATGATCGCTGCATGCTCCAGATCGTGCGTGGGATAATTCAGCTCATGTGGCTTTAGCTACCGTGAAGCATAAGCCACTGGCTATCACTGCTACATCAGCACTGCACCCAATCCGCTAAGGGATGCGTCAGTGCACAAAGTGTACCTCACAGCAGGGATATGTATGATGAGTACCGGTGCTGTAGTCAACCTCTGCTTAAGCTCTTGAAAGGAGTGCTCACACTGCTCACTCCAAATGAATTTCTCATCCTTTCTAGTTAGCTTAGTCATTTGACCCGGTAATTTCAAGAAGTCTTTAATAAACCTGTGGTAGTACCCAGCCAACCTAAGAAAACTCCTGATCTCTGTCACTGTAGTGGGTTGTTGCTAATCGGAAACTACTCGCACCTTCTCCGAGTTTACTGTTGTTCCCTGTGCTGAGACCATGTGGCCAAGAAACTTGACCTGCTTCATCCAGAAATCACACTTGCTAGACTTGGCATATAATTTATTCTGCCTCAGTGTCTCCATAACAGTCCGCAAGTGTTCTATATGCTCAGCCTCTGATCGAGAATATACCAGAATGTCATCAACAAATACATGACAAACTGTTCAAGAAAATGGCTGAAGACTCTGTTCATCAGGTCCATAAACGCGGCTGGAGCATTAATCAAATCAAATGGCATGACCATGAACTCATAGTGGCCATACTGCGTCCTGAAGGCTGTCTTTTGTATATCAGACTCCCGGATCCTCAGCTAATGATACCTGACCTCACATCTATCTTGGAGAAGTATTGTGTTCCACTAAGCTGATCAAAGAGGTCATCAATCCGTGGTAAAGGGTATCTATTCTTAATAGTAGCACTGTTCAGCTTCTGGTAGTCTATGCATAGCCTCATGGAACCGTCTTTCTTCCTCACAAATAGGATTGGAGCTCCCTATGGCGACTCACTCTATCTGATGAATCCCTTCGCCATGAGCTCATTCAACTGAGTCTTCAACTCCACAGGTGCCATCCTATAGGGTGGAATAGCGATGGGATTAGTGTCGGGATGCAACTGAATCTTAAACTCTACCTGTCTGTGAAGTGGAAGTCTAGGTAGATCCTCTGGGAACACATCTATATAATCCTGTATCACAGGAATATTGTGAATATCTATGGTCCCCTCTGCATCCTCATCGGCTAACTACCTGAAGTCTCCCTTCTACTGAATGGCATACAACAAAGCAAGTGTAGGACTCCTAGGCAGTTTTCGCATATCCCCATCGATCCTTAATGTCTCTCCTGATGGAAACTGTATAGTGACTCTCCTCCTCTGGCAATCAATCTGTGCCTGATATTGGGTCAACCAGTCCATTTCCAATATCACGTCATAGCCACTAAAATGGAGTAAAGAAAGATCAGTGGGAATCAACTTATCTCTGAATCTGAACTCCACTGTACTATACTTCTTCGAATTAACTATGTCACCAATCGGTGTGGCGACATCCAATGGTACAGTCAGTGGTCTAGACACCAATCTTAATCTCTCTACTAAATCTTCAAAAGTAAACGACCGTGTGGTACCAGAATCAAATAAAACATGAACAACGACACTAAACAACAAAAACATACCATCAACCGCAGGAGTCGAGGTTGTCTAGGCCTTTTCTACATACAGTCCGGTCTACTCTCTCTATCTCGTCTAGGACTGTGTCCGCCTCTGCTGCGGCCGACTACTCTGTCCCTGCCCTGACTGTTATTGTGCTGGTGCTGGAGCTCTAGTAGGGCAATCTCTAGCCATATGTGCCTGCTGGCTACACAAGAAACACAGTCCTAACTTCCTAGCCTGCTCCCTCTGCTCAATGATAATCTAACCTGATCTGGTCTGCTGCTGCCCTGAAGTCTGGGCCTGACCACTGGCAGTAGGTGCTCTAGATGGTCGTCGTCGGTCTTTCCTCTACTGCGAAGCTCCAAATGTCTGACCTGAATATGGTCTCTTTTGTCTACTCTTGAGCGACTGCCCAAACTCTATGTCTATCTCTACATGTTGGGCCTGCTTAACCGCCTCTCTAAAAGTAGTCAGTCTTAGAGGCGTGATCATCCTCCTAATCTCCATGCTCAAACCCTTTATAAACTTCTCTGTTTTCACTAACTCATCTACTACCATCTCTAGGCAGAATCTCGACAGCTCTGTGAACCTGTCCTCATACTCTGTCACAGTCAATGTCCTCTGCGTCAGCCTGATAAAATCTGATTGTATCTGGGACCTTTGTGCTGACGGAAAAAAATATCATAAAACAATGTCTGGAATTCATCCCAAGTCATCACTATCTCATCAATGGTCGGATCTGCAACTATCATCCTCCACTAGTGGTAGGCTGGTCCCACTATCCGATGTACTGCCAAAGCTACTCTCCTCGGTCCAGTCACTCCTAGCAGCGTCAGATGCTTATCCATCTCTATGAACCATCTATCTGTTGCAATAGGATCTGGCTGTCCCTCAAACTGGCTAGGACGCAACTTCTGAAACTCTATAGCTACGTCCTCCTGCTCTTTATCATAACTAGCGGACTTGCTAACCATCTGTGCTGGACTCTCAAGGGGTACTGGCACTGGTATCACTGCCTCATCAAGTACGGAAGCTGGCGTAGACGTCTGTGTGGGTACTGGAGGCCGTATGGGAGGCTAAGAAGACTTTGTTGGGTACCGGCTCATCATGGCCCTATCCACTGCCCTAGCCACTACACTCTGTATCATATCTGCGAGAGCATCTGGGGATACTGTAATGGCAGCTGGCGCAGCCGCCTCGGTGATACCTTCATCAATCTGTATCGGCTCCTCTGTAGCCTAACCTTTGAGTCTGCCCCCACGGGGTCTACCACGTCCTCTTCTTCTAGGCATTATCCACAAGTCCCAAAAACCCACTTTCAGTATCCAATAGTGTAATATGATGAGCAGAAAATTCAATGATTGTAAAAGAATATAGCTGCCCTTTTTTTTTCCAAAGCTGGATACCTTGACTTGCGATAATAACCATCCATTCCAATTCCCACCTATAACGTCTTCATGTTTGTGCTACTGTGACTTTAAATGTTAAGTTTCTAAGTTCTCAACATATTTTAGTTGCCTAGGGGTTTTTTTCTAAGTCGACAGTATTTCATTCAGTTTTGGATATAGGGATTTGTGTGTCAATACTCAAAATAGTGATATCACATATATCCAAAGCAAACACCCAACAATCAACCAAACAATGCACGCTGGCAAGATGGAACCTTGTTCCATCCCGACTGGTATATTTAGGCCAAATCGCGGTCTCTACGGATGATTCAAGACTCACCCAACTAGTCCGTCCCATTAAAGAAGAGTAAAGTGTGTACAAGTTCTTCCGAGAGTCTGTTCATCTCCCATTACAATTTTGCAAGTGTCTCACTCCATAGAGTTGATGCTAAACCCACCATACTGGTCTGTCCCATTAAAGAAGAGCATGGTGTGTAAAGTTCAACCCACGACTCGATCACTCACCATACATGGTCGTTATTCATCAAATTCAGGATTCCCCTATACCCCTATGTCCTTTCGTTATAAACATCTGAACTAGAAGTATAGAATCTTCCTGAATCGAATCCTGACACAAACGAATGTACGTAATCAAATTATTAGTCTCTAGCTTATGTCCTAAAAGCTTTTGTTGAGATCCATTGTCTTCAAGACATCACCCAGTCTTCGCTATGAGTCACCAAACCTAAACCCGACTCAATCTCACATCTATGTGATGCCCTCGTTCCCACATAACAAACAATTTCTGAATATAGCACGCCCAATAGGGCCAATAATCAAGCATAGCACAACCCACAGGGCCATAACTAGCATAGCACACCTGTAGGGCCATCACTAGCACAGCACACCCGTAGGGCCATCATTGAAACATGGCTCGCCTATAGGGCCATAATCCTACTTTTGCCCTTTTGCGAGTGTTACTGGAACCCGAGGACATCACCTAAATCTTTTCTATTTCTAGCCACATAATCACTAGTGAATTTCTTTTATTAACTCTCTTTTCAAAAAAAATCAGATCGAAATTGTTTCCAGTGAAAATCAATCCAGTGAAATTTTCTTTTCATTTCAATAACATTAGTATGAAAACAGTTCCATCTGGCATTACTCGGCCAGGAAAAAAAAAATCTAGTCATGTCCAGTGTTGTCGAACACTGAGTTCTGATACCAACTTTGTCACACCCCGACCCTTGGGCCGGACAACATATCTATCAATCTAAGGCTCTGTCGTCGGGTGTCGCGCAGCTCCAAGCTCGGCACGTGGTCTGCCGAGGCACCGGGCTTGCGACAATCATCATCGTCTTTTCATTAACCTCTATACACTAGGTTTAAATCATTTCATAATTTCAAATAATCATTTCATTCATGCTTCACTAAGCAATTAATTTCAAATCAAATTCACTAGATATTCAAAATCATATTCATACTGGAAATAAAGATAATAGTAGCAGAAGCACTTTTCGGATCAAATCTTTCTAAATCATTGAATGTTGTTTAACATACAATATCTAAAAATCCCCAGTTCATCAATCAAAATAAAAATAGTGTTCAACATGGTAAAACAGTCCTATAGATACATACATAGAAATATGATACATGTCCTTCAAGGCCAAATCCAAAATATACATCATAAAAACTGTTCAAAACAAAGAGACAATTTAACACAAAATATCACTCTCTCTCTCTCTCTCTCTCTCTCTCTCTCTCTCTATAAATACTCCAATCTCCGGTCTGCATCCTCACTGAGCGTTGTGCCCATGAGTACCTATAAAATGATAATAGGGATGAGCTCAAAAGCCTAGTGGATCTCCCCTATAGTCAATAGCGTTAAACAAACAAGCATACGAAATATACAAACAGTTTCAAATCATTAGGGGCGTTTGAAACACTTAGTCAATTTATCCGTTGCGCTCTAATATCAGGAATCTACCATCTGATATTAGGAATTAACCGAAAGAGTGAACCACCTTCAATATCCCAATTGTGGTCTTGAACACAATCAGGCATGACATCTTTATAAAACAGAAGTCTACCTCTGAGACCACGACCCAAGAATATACTGAAACGAAGGAAAAAAATCCTAATGACTTTCCAAATTCAAGGGTCTCATACGGCCGCTCGCAGTTTGGCCTAGTTGGGGGATATCCACGATAACGTCCTGGGACATCCAGAGAGCCTTAACGCGATGTGCCAGTAATTGCCCATCGTCGCCCCGGTACGTGGAATTCTTAATAAACTATTAATGTTCTTTAGTTATACAGTCATGTTTTCAATCCATTCATCATGCGACATGCTTACAAACCATTCTAGTTCATGTAACTGAAGCAAACATACATCATGCATACCTATGCTAGAAAGCATATAATCGGTCGTCAGGATATTAATCAATCATTCCATACAATCCATACATCCCTGACATGGTACTATGTACAGGAATTAAACATAGAATCATATTTCGTATCCTATATTTGCGTAATACTAAAGAGGAAGGTGGAGATAAAACAACCCCACCTGAATCTAAAAAAGTACTACTGGATGAGAAATCACCTCAATAGCAGTTAATGTCGTCCCTCTGCATCATTAAACATAAATGGTGCATCAAAAATTTACTCTAAAGCTCATTCAAAATTATTTGAGAATTTTCAGTTAAATTCTTAGTTCAAAACTAGGCAATTTTTCAGCTTTCCTCATTTTCCAACACTAGTACGCGAGACCACAGTCTACGCGTCCCACATGAATAGCTGAACACTTTTAGTACTGAGCCTAGCTTCAACCTAAGCTCAAATTGGGGTTTATTTGTGTATCAAAAAATTTTTTCCCTTCATAAAATCCCAAATTTCGTTTCTCCGTAACTACACACACAAATATAGTCCACGCATTCCAAACTAAGTATTAAATACTTTTAATTCTAACTACTACTTCAAAGTATAAACAGATCGAGTTTTATGGCCTATCAAAGGATTTGCACCTTCGAATTCGCCAGATTCAATCAAAACTCACAGATCCATCAAAAATCACAAATGAACAGTCAAAATTCATAGAATCTAGTCTAGAATCGCTTATTCTACAGCAAGCAAGCTAGATCTGAGCTCTTTGCGCTTAAGATCGTTTTTTACATCAAAAACCCCAAATTTGAAACCCTCAAATTCAAATTCGCAATTTAGACTACAAAATTTAGATCTTAATAGTTCAGAGCTTTAGAATCTTACTTTAGATGCTTAAATTGCTCTAGACTCGATCTGGATCGTTTTGACTGTCTCCCAGCGAAAATCAGATCTCTGGTTACCAAAATCGAAAGCCCCAAAAAAATTGCATTTTTCATTTCTTTCTGTTTTTGTTTTATCTGTTTTGCGATTAAAAATGGGATGAATAGTGCCTCGGATGAACAGTACCCGTAGATGAACAATAACCGTGGTTACTGTTCATAGAGGGAATTTTTTCCCAGTTCTCCCATTTTTTCGAAATTAGTTCAAAAGGCCCTCATAAATATCAAAATTAGTTTTCGATTTTTCGCAAACTTGAACCAACGTGATTTAATTTATTTCTTTATTAAACATTATAATAAACATTTAAATCTTGTTTCTGGTCATTTTTATATTTATTTAATATTTTTAAAAATTTATTTTCACTATTTACGGGTTGAAAAATTCAAATATTAAAAATAACCAATGTGATTTATTTTTATTCATTTAATAAATATTATAATAAATATTTAAATCGTGTTTTTGAACATTTTTATATTTATTTAATATTTTTAAAAATTTATTTTCAATGTGTACACATTATAAAAATTTGGTTTATTGCAAAAAGTAATTCTTATGGTCCATGAAGTTTCTGATCATTAGTTTCCTGAAATGTTCAAAAAGAAAGGGTGAGCTCAAAGAGCCTAGTCGATCATCTCAAACATTTAAATCATTATTTCAATCAAATAAAACATACATGTCAAACACTTTCATAGATTAAGTGATTTAAACAATTAATTATTTATCAGTTGACGTTAAGACCGAAAAGAGTCCACCTCAGTGTTCCAACTCTAGGCAGTGAGGTCAATCCAAACACTCAAACCCTTCATCCATGAAGTGGGGTAAATCCAAACACCTAGCTCACAAATCAAGGAAGTGGGGTCAATCCAAACACTCAATTCCAAATCAAGAAATCAAATAATTGGCAAGTCGGGTCTAGGTTGAAACACTTATGACAAAATCCATTACTGCGCTAGTACGTGGTTGTCATCTTTATTAATCTTTCTTTAATGACAAAAAAAACCATATCATATTGAATCAGATAAACAAGAAAATAGCATGTGAGCATCACATCATTGGCATATTATTTCGTATAGCATAGATCATGTTATCACACATATCATTGACAACATGCATCATCATTCTTATAACTCTAAGTATGCATATTCAGGCATAACATGTATATTCAATACAAACCATGGTCCTCGACTACAAGTTTACATGCATATGTTATTTGAATCAAGATAATAATTTAAAACTTAGAAAATATCTCCACCTCAAAGCTTTAGTTTTTTCTTGTCCTTGTAGTGTTGTCTCAAGCTTCTTTAAACCTCCAACCTTCAAGAGTATGACTAAATATGTTATTCTTAGTGATTCATGTGTTTTTAATCCTTTTAAACAATACTCTAATGATTTCTTGTTCTATATGGCATGTAATGTGCAAGGATATCCTTCTAGATGAGCCTAAATATGTTTCTACTTTTGTGTATCGCAGTAGAGGAAATGATTACCATGGTAATCAAAACACACAGGTGAAAAACAAGAAGTGCAGAAGCATTACTGAGGTAGACTACCGCAATAATGCATTATCGCAGTAGAGTACCATGGTAACCAGTGGGTGTTACAAGAGTGAAATGTCATTACCACGGTAACCAGAGGATAGTGTCAAGTTTACATCATACTACCGTGGTAGAGTAACATGGTAATCAGAGGAAAAGTCCAAAAACAAAGGAAAATGAAGGCATCATTACAGTAATTATGATCAGTACCGTGGTAATTAGCACGAAAAGTAGATTTATGTGTATGTTTCTCCCATCCCTTATTCTTTTGTGACCTTGGCATCCTACTACTTCAAACTCTAGACCATGAAGATAGGGTCATTATACCTTCTTTGATCTGTTGAATCCTCTGGTTGCTCCAAAAGTTAGTTTTTGACACTGTTATGCAATATTTTAGGTTTTCCTTCTTCCTATTACTATGGTTGTTGTGTAGGACAACTAGAGAACAAAAGAGTGCCAAGAAAACGATAAGAGAGCAAAAAGAGAAGAGAACTTGTGCTTGTCTGAGTTATGAGAATAGGGTGTTCATGCTAGGTATATATAGAGTTTAATAGTGTTGAGTTTGGGAAGTTTGGTGCCGTTTTCTTAGTAGAAATATTTTCTAAACTCTTTTCCTTTCTATTTATTTGTTTTCTATGCACAAGTATTAGTAAGTGATGGTTTTAGCAACAATCCACGTGTTTAGAAACTTTACAAAATCTTTTTCATGCAAGTTTTTACGTATTACTACGGTAGTGAAAATGCAATACTACAAAAATCAAAACACAATGTTTTCATTGGATTTTTTTGGGCAGACATGAACTATCACAATTGTGAAATTCATTAAACTGTAAACAGAACATTGCTCAATGCGAATTTTTGTGTTTTGTTCCAGCTTACCCACCCCTTTATACATTGAATTGTACCTCTTCTACAACATCAATTACATGGTTTTTCCAGAAAGTTTGTTTTATTTAATTATCCAACAAAATTTTAGGGTATTACAAATAGTATCTCCTAAGTCTTTAGCTTGAAGATACATTTTGATGTCTAATTGTCATTACAAATAATTGTTGTCAATAATATCATGGGCAATGAATTCAAGTTTTACAATATTTGTCATAATCTAAAAATACATGAAAATTCAAACAATAAGTAAATCATTTTCATACAAAACAAATAATACTCAATTAAATATATATTCATATTTTGATTTTTTTAATCAAAATATACTACTTATATAAGTTAGTAAAACAACCTCCAAAAAAAGGGCAGTGAGACAAAATCCTTTTAGAATAATTAGCCTTCTAGGATGGATAACTCATCTCATTTTAAATATTTAGCTTCATTTGAGACAAGACTTATGTATTACCAACCTAAATTTAAAATAGTATTGGCATTATAAAAATAAAAATAAAATATAATTAATCAATAGTAGTATCAAATAAATTATTAATATGTCACATTTTAATTTTTAATTTTTGATGCTAAAGATTTTATGCGATGTACCTACGGAGCATATTTTCTCAATCAATTACATTATGTCTAATTCATAGTGAATACTATTACATATAAGATTTGTCATAATCTAAAAATATATGAAAATTTAAAGATTAAGTAAATAATTTTTATACAAAATAAATAATCCTTGATTAAATATATGTATTTACATTTTAATTTTTTTAATCAAAATATACAACTTGTATGAGTTATAGGATAATCTATAAAAAGAGGATGATGAAACAAAGCCTTCTAAAAATAATTGGCCTTATAAGATGAGATAACTCATCTCATTTTAAATATTTAGCTTTGTTCGACATGAGACTTACCTACTAGCAACCTAAATTTAATATACTATTTGTATTGTAATAATAAAAAATAAAATATAATTAATCAATAATAGTATCAAATAAACTATTAATATATTACATTTTAATTTTTAGTTTTTGATGAAAAAGATTGTATAAGACGCAATTACGAAACATATCTTCTTAATCAACTACATTATGACTAATATTATATACAAAGAATTGTACATATACAAAATATATGCATGTACCATTCAAGAAAAGAAATGAAAATTAATCGCATAAAATAAAAGATATATTCAAACTTATATCTTAAAAGCTTTTGGTTTTTTAAAAGTAATCTCTTTAATTTAAAAAAAAATTCATGAAAAGTGAAATTGGTCTAATAACGTGTTGTAAAATAAACTAAAAATTAAAGAAAAAGGAAAAATAAAGAGAAAGAAGTAGAGACAAGACAACTAAAATAAAGAAAATAAACTAAAACTAAAGCAAAATAAAAAATAATGAGAATGAAGTAGAGACAAGGCAACTAAAATAAAGAAAATTTTTTCTTAATCAACTTGATACTCAACTATAAAAGTTATATCCCTTTATATATATGCCTTTAGACATATGAAAGAAAGATCAAAAGTCATATATTACATTATGAAAGTAAACATGAATTGGGTGTTCATTTACACATTTATAACATATACAATATATTTGTATATATAGAGAGAGGAGTGTGGAGCCCCCCAAATTAGGGTGTCGGGGAGGGTGCCTTGAGCCCTTGCTTAGGGCCAACATTGTCAAAAGAGAAAACCAAAACGAATTAGTCAAAAAGAGAATTAAAAATTAAGACCGAAAATACCCAACATTGCGGATAAGGGCTAAAGAAGATATATTGAAAAAAGCTCTTCGCTGAAAATTAAAATAAGCAAACGCTGGTCAATAAAATAATAATTCTAGTGATGTATGTATAAAATACCAAAAAAAAAACAAAAAGGAAAAACAACAACTGTACGTGTGATTAGAAGCTGATAATATCCCCAACTTTGTAGAAAAAAGAAACAACATCTACTGCCCTTTTCTGCTATGGTGGAATGTCCCCAAATTAAGCCCCACACAACATTTGGGTTCTGCGTTAAAACAATTTTCACAACTCTACTCATTGAAACGCGCGGTTGTCTCTTCAAATTTCACTACTTTTGTATTATATTATTGACATAATTAACAGATCTACATTCTATGAAATTAATGCCTTATAATAATAGAGAAAATGGCAGCAGTGTTGCATTAGAAATTTCTCTTTATATATATATATATACCTACAACACAGGGTTCGTTCTACATTATTACAACACTCGTAAAAAGCTAGGGTTGCCTTTCAAATTTTACAATTCTACATACAGAAACGATTGCATGTTTTTCCAAATTTTTTTTTAACTCTTTGATTTTATTATCTATATGATTAATACATTTATCTATATTCCGTATAATTAGTACCTACGGTAATAGAAGAATTCCTAAGGCAATGACGTTTGAAATTCCTCCCTAGTGGGAAAAAAAGAAAAGTAAAGGGAAAAAGATATACATGATTTCTTTTCTTCTTTTATATTCATGACTTTTTTTTTTTTTTCTTCTTTTCTTTGTTGTTGTGGTGCAAGCCTTTACGTGAAAATGGTTTATGATTTGCATCACTACACTAGCACATGCAATATCTGCGAGTTGATTTTAGGACGCCCGTCGTCAATTACTTTATCTAAAGCATATATGCAACTAATTGAGCATATTTGCTTTGGGGACTCCACATGCAGCTGAATTAATGGTTAGCAAGGTCATTTCATACTGAGTAATTTTAGTCCATAAATGACCCAAATATTTGAATATTGACACGCATTAAAGAAAATTCTCTTGTTAAAACATCTTACGTTCCTTTTTGAGGCAATACATGTCGGGACCCCTTCCCTAGGCCAGAAGGCAACCCGACCGGCACAGCGGCTCAACGATCTGACTTATCGAGTCGAGTCTTCCCAGCCGCCGTTAAGCCTTTCCAATCTCGACATCCATGCCACATCAGAGTAATTTAAACATCCATTTAATTTAAGTGCAAAAGTAAATGATACATTACATGTTATCATGTTCCAAAAGTACAGTTCGACCATTTAA
>JAJIYU010007000.1:0-19738 GCA_030144865.1 Tinospora cordifolia | reverse complement strand
GCTTTATGTCTAGGGTTTATTTATGTTGCATATTATTCATTCATCATCTAAAGAATGCATTTTTGCATCTCTTTATCTATTTAAAAGTGTGCACATAAAGTAAGCAACACCTTCTTTAGCAGATCAGTAAGAGCTGCCACCCGTTTGGAATAATCAGCTATAAATTTTCGATAGCAGTTGGCTAAACCCAAGAACGAGCGCAGTTCAGGGACTGTGGAGGGGGTCGGCCAGTCAACAATTGCTTGGACCTTCTGCTTGTCCATGCTCAGTTCTCTTTTGCTAATGACATGGCCCAGAAAATTTACAGTTTCCTGCGCGAACTCGCACTTCTCCTTCTTCACGTACAGTTTATGTTTCCGCAACTTAGCCAGAACCTGCCTGAGGTGCTCCACATGATCTTCTAGAGTCTGGCTATAGATGACTATGTCATCAAGGTACACTACCACGAATTTGTCGATAAACTCGTGCAGTACATCATTCATCAAATGACAAAAGGTCGCAGGGGCGTTAGTCAAGCCAAATGGTATTACAAGATATATTCAAAAGAGTCGTACCTTGTTACCATGGTTGTTTTGGCCTCATCACCAGCAGCTATTCGTACCTGATAATAGCCTGACCGGAGATCTAACTTGGTGAAGAATCTTGCCTTGGCCAATCTGTCGAACAAGTCTGCCACCAATGGAATTGGATACTTGTTCTTGACAGTGAGCTTGTTCAAAGCTCGATAATCAACACACATACGCAACGAGCCATCATGCTTCCTCTGAAATAATACTGGGGCACCAAAAGGGGCCTTGGATGGCTGAATAAATCCGGCTTCCAGCAATTCTGAGAGTTGCTTCCTCAGCTCCCCAAGTTCTCTTGGGGCCATCCGATATGGTGCTTGAGCCGGGGGTTTAGCACCATCTACCAGCTGTATCTCATGGTCAATGTTCTTCCTCGGAGGCAATTTTTTTGGCAATTCTGAGGCATCACGTCCTAAAACGCTTCTAGCACCTCAGCAACAGGTTTAGGAACGTTGATGACCTTTCCTTCCTTGATTTCCAGCAAGGTCGCCAAGTAAGTGGTATGGCCCTTACGGAGGCCATCCTTGATCTGTATTGCTGATAACATGGAGCAGGAGTCACTAACACGTTTCTTTTCTCCCTTTAGTGCATGGACGAAACAGGGCTTGGCCTTGTCCATTATCAGCAATCCTTGCAGGGAAGGCATGACTGCAACATTTTGGGAACGCAAAAAATCGTTGCCCAAGATAATATCAAAATCATCCAAAGTGACAACCATCAAATTAGCCATACCTGACCACTCTTGAATCTGAATGGCAACATTACCCGCAATCCAATGAATTGGTTTGGCTTTAGAATTTACCACTTTTATATGCCCAGCGTTTTGGGACATGTTCAGACCCAATTTTTCTGCCAATGGAATATCCACGAATGAGTGCGTTGCTCCGGTATCCACCATAGCCATCACGGGGAAGTTTCCATTTATCAGCACTTCCACGTACATTAGCCCATTGTCCAGGGCCTTAGTCTGTTGAATGGTGTTCAGCAACCGTAAGGGGTTTACCCTCATCTATTCCGGGGGACTTTCTTCCTCAGCCACCAGTGCAGCAAGCTTTTCCCTCTTAGGGCAATCAAGTGCCTTATGGGGTCCTTGACAGATGAAACATCCCTTGTTGAAGCTTTTCGTCTTGCCTTCAACCTTGGTCCCTTTCTTGTCCTCCTTCTCGTGGAAGTTGGACGCTTTGTTGGTGTTCCATTTCTTTCCCTCCCTGGACACCTTTTTGTCCTTCGACTTATGTTTGCCACTGTCAGCATTAGTCGTTGACGAGGTAGCCTTGAAATCAACCAAGGCATCAGCCGCAGCAATCGCAGAAGGCAAGTCTTTGACAGCCTGCCTCCTCAACTAGGCTTGTGCCCACGATTGCAGCCCAGAAGTGAAGTTGAAGAGCTTGTCTTCCTCCGACATGTTCTTGATGTCAAGCATCAGTGAAGAGAACTGCTTAACGTATTCCCTCACTGTGCCTGTCTGCTTCAGCTTCTTCAAAGCATCTCGAGCCAACCAGGCAGCATTCGTGGGAAGGAACTGATCCTTCAGTTCTTTCTTCAGCACCTCCCACGTCTCGATCTTGGGACGGCCAGCAGCAACATCATCATCACATCTGGTTCTCCACCAGAGTTTGGCATCACCAGTTAGGTAAATGGACGTCAATCCCACCTTCTGTTCCTCTGGGGTGCGAACAGTGGTGAAGTATTGCTCCATGTCCCACAAGAAGTTCTCCAATTCCTTGGCATTTCGGGTTCCGCTGAAAGTTTTGGGTTCCGACACCTCTGTCTTTGGCACTTCAGAACTGCTAGGCGTCCTGGTCACAACACGTTTTAGAACCGCTATTTCGGTGGCAAATGTTTGCGCTATGTCTGTGTAAAGACTTCCCATGGCAGCAACATCAGCAACTAGTTCTTCCACTTTGGATTCCCACTCAGTGAATCTTTGTTCCAGCGCCTCCACTCTAGAAATCAGGTCGCTGGTTCCAGGCACATCAGATACAGTGGACGAGTTTGCATGAACTAGTTCTGCCACAACACGTTCTAGTTCAGCAAGTCGCTCTTTCAGGTCGTCGATAGCTTCGCGAGTACTTCCCCCAACCATGATCTTTCCTCAGAACAAGGCTCTAATACCAATTGTCACGGGTCCCTCGGTTGCCCAAAATTTTTCACGGCACACGCACCAACCGAACATGAGGTTGATGATCCGCAACTCAAGGTTGATCACCCTGACACAACAACGTCCGTCCCGTGATGCACTAGAGTCCCGATCTAGTCTCAGCAATCCGAAGCAATATCTCTCGGTCAACCTGGTCTCCCAAGGCTATGCACTCGATGATGACCGACAAAATATCACTTTAACTTGAAGGAACGTCTGGTAGTAGCATTAGCAGACGAAGCTCACTCTTGGCACACGATGCTCACAGATACGAGTATTGCAACAAGGGACAAGCAAAGCACGACACACAGAACTAAGACAACTATTTCACTGTATTTGCTTACTGAGGGGATTACAGTTTGCACCTCTGTGTTTTTCCAACGCACAGAGGCCCTATTTATACAAGTGACAGTCAGTTTACAACCCTAGCTCTGACCCTTAGATGCCCTACACGTGGCTTTCACATGTGCACTTAGATCCTACTCTTTAGCACACATGTTTCATGCCTTTGCTAACTGCTTGCACACCTGGCATGCAATTGTAATCCGATAGCACACATGGCAGATGGTTCCTTGTTCACGTCTTGGTCTAGCACAGGTGTCACGAGCACAGATGGCCCAGCACATCCCATGTGCCCTATGAATCCGTCCAATTGAATCTTAGGGACGTGGCCATGCTTCCACGTAGCTAACAGATAATCTTTCCCAGATTCGCAGTTCACCAGCACATGTTCCATGATCTGCATAGTCAGTTCCGAGATTATAGGGGGAATCTGCTCAACCAGCTTGTCACCTGTATTATCCTCCGAAATCCTTGGGTAACCGCCAAGCCAAGTGTTCATCTCCATGAGCCACCACCTAGGCCACGTTTTGAATGTGGCCATGATCCGTTCCATGAGCATATCCAGGAGAACCTGCCCGGATTTTGTGCCATCGCATCCCACTGATGAAGCCCACGTGTGTTGCTGTGCCAACAGATAGACTCTATGCCCATGATCATGAATATCTGCCCAGATCTTGTGCCAACGTCCCTTGGCACTCCTAACTGTGATGACTAAGTCATACTGCACATGCTCCTTGGCACTCGGTCATGTGTAGCCATCAGTTGGATACGAGCTCCCCTTAAATTCGTCTTTTGCTAGGTTTAATGCTCGCCTAGCCCAGCGCCTCCAAGTTTCAGCAGTTCAAGGGTCACAATTGCGGGACGTGCGTACGATAGATTACACACAATAACCTGCTATATAAGGCAACCGTAAGAGATTTTCACCGAAGCACTTCAGATTCCCGCCAAGTCACTTCCTCCGTTCCTCACTATTGTCTTACACTCTGCGCGCTGTTGAACGGGAGTGTTGGGATTTCAAGTTCGTTATTGGGTTAGAAATTCGGTCTGTCGATCTAATTAATTTAATTTATCGCTGCAAAATTAATCTAATGGCGGTGACCGAAGAAGAGAGAGATGCGATCGTTGAATTGGATGAAGAAGAGGAAGGTAATCTCGAGCATTCGACCGATTACTTCTTTGCGAAGGTCGGTGAACCACTTCCGTTGAAGGCTGGTAACTCAAGTTTTGATCTACAATCGGCTCCAGCAAAGCCGCTCGCCGTCTCGGATCGGTTTCAAACCCTTTTTGTGGCTCATTTGGATGGTACGTTAGGGTTTATTGATGGTTTTGTTTTGGTAGGGATTGTCAAGGTTTGTTCTCGTGGTGGTGTGAATTTTTTGTAGGTTTCTATGTTGCGATGACGAAGGATGTTATTGAGGCGGCTAAGGAGATCACGAAGAAGAAGAGCAGCTCTTGTATAGAGGAGCTTCGTGTTGTAGATGTTCCTATCGGCAAGGTTCATATTCTGGCGTTGTCTGTGGATTCTTTGACGCTAGCTGCTTGTGTCGGTAGTCGTATTCACTTCTTCTCGGTGTCTTCACTTCTTGACAAGGTATTTCTTTGGCTTGCACGATTCTACATTCCATTTCTCGTCTTCTGGCCGTAGTTTATATTAAATGTTGACGTTTCGTTGCTCCTCTTTCTGCTGCGAAGGAGAGAGAACCATCTTTCTCGTGTTCAATTGATGAATCTACTAGTGTTAAAGATTTTCATTGGAGGAAAAAGTGGGGGAATTCTTTGTGTGTTGTGCTGTCAAGACATGGTGTGCTTTATCATGGAATAGCTGGTGGAACACTCACAGAAGTCATGGACAAAGTAGATGCAGGTTTGGTTTAACTGACTTTTACTGTTTGATGATGAATGAAATTGAGGTTGTTTTAAGATTGATGCTTTGGTATGCTCAAGTTAGTTATTTCAGGAATAATTTTACATATGACATTTTTCCCTATTCCAGAAAGAATGGAGACTAACATTGCCTTCCTTGCCCTCGAGTTGTTACAAATCAGTTTTTGGTCCCACCTTCTTAAAATGTGTTACCATAACTTTCTCAGTTTTGATTTCTTTTATTTTCTGGTCTTAATAGCTGGAGATTTTTCATGTACTCTTTTCTTAGTTGTGAACTAAAGAGATTACTTCATTTCGGAAGAGCATGTTTATGGTGAAATTCCTGAAAGTAGGTGATTGCTTTGGCGATACATATTTAGTTCATTTTTTAGCTATATGCTTTAATATTGTATTCTTGTTCAATACAAATGGTTGGCTATCCTTTTTAGTGGGAGCATGGCCAGAAAATTCAATGAATTTCAGTAATTTGGATAATCAAAGCAAAATTCACCTATAACTATAAAATTGCAAAATTTTTTCAAAATCTTTGAAAAAAGTAATGAAGTTTACTTGAAATCGAAGTTTTAAGAATTTGTGTAAAAAAATGTAAAAAGCCATAAGGGGCATTTTTATAGAAGAATCTCTGTATACTATACATATTCTTCCCTATAATTACAGAGATTGTAAGAAAAAATTCTCTATAAATCAAGAAGATGGATTGTGAGATGTGTGCACCTGGTGAATGACTATTCGAGAGAAAGAAGAATGAGCAACCTGAAAGAGAAATAATAGTGAGAAGAATGAGAAGAGAAGAATAAGTTGAGAGCCTGAGAGAAGAGGCGTTGAGGAAGAAAGAGGAATGAGGGCCATTTGTTAGTTAGTAGAGAAGATGACATTACTTACGTTTGTAGCTACTAGCGAGCCAATGATCAATCAAGCTTGTGTTTATATTTGTAGAACAATTAGGGTTTGAGATAAGTTTCTGTCTTTTTTTTTAATAACAATTTTAAGTTATAATATGTGATAGGCATTAAACATTTTTAATATTAAAATATAAGTTCAAAGCCAGTATATGTTTATTTTTACATATTTAATGTACATATTTATGCCCCTTTTGTCATTTTTAATAGAAATTATGCATATTTTCGCAATTATGTATAATTTTTTACAGAAAATTTTTTGAAAATTTTGAACTATTCGAATTAATTGTGATTTTCAAAGCTCGAAGTTTGAAGCAAAGTCGAAATTTCATTCCTTGTGAGAAGGATAAAGAGTGAGGGGGGTGCAAGAAGTTGATAATGTTGCCTCATGAACAGGGGTGTAAGCGAGTTGAGTTTGGTTTGGGCGTCCAACCCCACTTGACCCGCCATAATCGGTGGCATTAATTTTCACCCATTGCCACCTGACATTTGAGAAGTCGGGGGGGGGGGGGGGGACCCGGGGTTGGGTTGAGGAAAAGAAGGAAAAAAAAATTAGAGAATTTAATTTGCAGAAATATTGTATAAGAGAAGAAAAAAAGAATAAAGAAACCATTTGGAGAAAAAAAAAGTTGAAGAAAGAACAAAAAAATCTGCTGCAGAAGAAAAACAAACAAAGAAGAAGAAAGAGGAGGAAAGAAGATGAAGAAGAAGAAGAACGAGGAGAAGAAGATGAAGAAGAAGAAGAACGAGGAGAAGAAGATGAAGAAGAAGGAGGAGGAGGAGAAGAAAATCAAGAAGAATAAGAAACGAAGAAGAAGAAAAGTAGAAGAAGATGAAGACAAAGTAGAAAAGAATGAGAAGAAGATGAGGAAGAAAAGTAGGAGTAAAAGATGAAAATGAAGAAGGAGGAGGAGACGAAAATGATGAAGAATAAGAAAAGAGGGAGAAAAAAAGTACAAGAAGATGAAGACGAAGTAGAAAAGAATGAGAAGAAGACAAGTAGGAGAAAAAGATGAAGATGAAGCATATGCAGAAGAAGAACAAGCCAAGATGAAGAACCAAAGGAACAACTTTGTCTTTGTTTCGAAGAAGAAGAACCTATGGTTGTGTGTGCATGACGGAGATGAAGAACCTGTGGTTGTGTTCGCACAATGGAGATGAAGAAGAAGAACAATGAGAAGGAGAAGAAGAAGAAGAACCTGTGGTTTGAGAGTGCACAAGAAGATTCAACCTATGATTTTGCGGCACAATGGAGATTTAGAAGAAGAAAAAGAAGAAGCAGCACGAGAAGAAGAAGAACTTGTGGTTGTGTGTGCACAACGGAGATTCAGAAGAAGAAAAAGAAGGAGAAGCACACAATGGAGATTCAGAAGAATGAAAAGAACCTGTGGTCTTGTGTGTACAATGGAGATTTAGAAGAAGAATGGAGATTGTGTGCGGTACATAGATTGCCCGGGTCAAAGAAGAAGAAGAAGAACCGCCTTGTTTGGGCTAGTTTTTACACTAACCCAACTCCACATATAAGTGAAACTCGAGCCCACCTGACTTGACTTAAATTGTTCGGGTTGGGTTGGTCAGGTTGCTTACTCCCTTACTCATGAATACAAAGGGTTGCCTATCCTTTTTAGTGGTAGAGAAAGAGTGGGTAAGGGCATGCAAGAAGTTGAATAATGTTGCCTCATAAATGCAAAATACAATCTTGTAATTTTGTTGGTAATAGGGGTTCTCATTTTGATTCACTTACAAGAATATTGATTTGCAGCATGTTCTTTGTGGAGGATATGCTCTTTAATAGATTGGTTGTCTTGGAACTAAAAACCAAGCTAAGTTGATCAGTTTACTGAAAATGGAAGCAAAATTATTAGAAATTAAACCAAAGTTAATAAGTTTAATTTCTCAATTTTGACCCACTTGGGGATTGGGCTTATTTGCCATCTTCTAATTACTATTTTCCTGCGTTAATGAAAAAAATATTTTAAAATCTTTTTAATATATCTCATCTAGCAGGGCTTTATTTTATTAATATATTATTGCTAGTTTCTTCTAAAAAAGATCCTTATAAAAATTAAATCTTCTTATGCTAATTTGTACAAGGAAAAAAAGATCCTTATAAAAATTAAATCTGTCACTGACCATTTTTATTTCCATCTCAAATTTCAATCCACTCTTTGAAGTCTTTTTTATATGGTTCCCATTAGCCCTAGTGCCTGTTCAAATTGATGACTTAACTTAGTTGTTTCCCTCCTTCCATTTCAACTTGACATTACTAGGCAAGTTGTTTACGATTATAATTTTATACATGTAGTTTCTACTTCATAATTTATTTTGTTGAATGTTTGTTTCTTTCTTGGCTGTCCTTTATGAGTAGGCACATTTTGGTCTAATAGTTTTTTACTTATTCTGTTTCTTTTGAAGACATTTCTCATGCAAGCTCCTTGTTTTTTTCTCCCTTTTTAAATTCATGATAGTTGATTGGAGTGCACGAGGAAATTCTATTGTTGTTGCAAGAAAGAATATTTTAACCATCCTTACATCAAAGTTCAGGGAAAAGTTTAGCATGTCATTAGCATTCAATTCTTGGGCTACCGATTCAGATCAAAAGGCCAATATTAAAGGTACTTTTTGTTAATTCTTCATTAATCTCAATACAGAATGGGAGTAATTTGGTTCTTGGGAATTATTTCTAGATTTTAATGATCTTTATATCGTTTATTTTGATGAAAAGATTTGTTGATGATATCTCATTGAGGAGTTACGAACCTTTATGGCAATTATTAACAATTAGCCAACATTTAAAAAGTGAAAAGTTGATTTAGAAGTTTTGTTTTAGTAGCAAAGGCACCAATAAGTTTGTGAAGATTATGTTTGATAGCCTATTGATATAATTTGTTAAATCTTGATATTTAATGTCAATGAATGCAAAAGAAAAATAATTAAACACTGTATTGGAAAATAATTGAACATGGTAACCAATAGTTTAGGGTCTCACGAAATGGAGATTATTCTTTAGCATACCAGGGTCTGATGTTAACTGATAAAGCTTTATGTTTGGTAACATGTCAATCAATATAAAATAACCAAACTCGTTACTCGTTTCAGTGGCCAAATTTGAGCATTAAGATCATTAAATGTTCACATATGCATGGTATTAAAATTTATGAGGCTTAAGTGAGAGCGTAAGTGAGACACTTTGTCTTTATGAGGCAAGGCCTCATACACATTCCTTTAAAGATTTCATTTAGTGTTGTCAAGGCGTTGCCTCAGCTAGATGACGCCTCGACACCTAGGTCTGCTAAGCACTTAGGCCATCGCTTAGACACTTTAGGGAGGTAGTTGCAATTTTTTTTAGGAGAGATTTAAAAACTTTTTTATTTAAACTGTAAATTAAAAAAATATTGAAATCAGCAATATATAATTTATTTTATAATAGTAATATATAATTTATTTTAATATATTATAAATATAGAATGAGGGACTAATGAATAAATAAATAATTTTTTTGGGACCTCTAAATAATTATTTTATGGTTTGCTTAAGCCCTGCCTTGCCCAGTTCCGCCTTTTTGACTCAGCAACATTGATTTCATTAGTCTTTTTGGTAACTTGTATAATTCAAATAACATGAACAGCTAGAGAAACATGAATATATACAAACTCGAGCTATTTTTACGTAGGCACCTTATCACATAACAATGTCAAACATTCAACACGTGAACTTGATATAATTATTATAAGCTGCCAAACAATATTAAAACGTTAATAAATATGCATAAAAAGTTTCAAATCATTTGCACATCTAAATGTCAAAAAAAAAAAAAAAACACACACACACACAAAGAAACAAGGAGAAACTTTATAATAGAATGCAATAAATATATGGGATACCACTTAATGTAACTTTTCCAAGTTTCTAGCTTTTTTATTTTTTATTTTTATTCCAAATTATATTTTGTGATGGTCCTTGCTAATAAACTTGTAAAGATGATTGGCACTATATTCATATTGTATTTTTATGCAGTCTACACGAAGGTTGGGCAAGTTTGAAACCTTTGATCTTGCCTAATAGTTGACATTAAAATCTTAAGGAAAAATAAAGAACTAACTTATGTAGATAGAAAAAAATTGACTTAAGAATTTAGGCTTAGAGTCTCAAAATCATGATCTCTCTTAAAGAAATTATTTAGATGAAAACTCTGAAAAAAAAAAAGAATTAGAGTGTTTTTTTGAAAAGAAACTAGATATTATATTAATAATAGAAAACCACTACTAGATGAGAAGTCTGATAAGTTGCAATTACATTTGAAACAAAATATTGTGCCAATTATTTACCCAAACCCCAAAACTGTAACCTTTACTAAGCTTGGTTGTACAAATCCAAGAATAGAACAAACGTTTAGATCGTTCCCATGTCCTGTTGGCATCTTTAAAAATATTGGTAAAAACTCTTCCATTCCTTTCCTCCCAAGTGTTGCACCAGATTGCAAGAGCAATAATCTTCCTATAGCAGTGAAATTCCCAACCCGGTGCGTGCTGCTCCTCTTGATCCTCTGTTGTTATCATCAATGGATGGATACTTGGACATTGCTGCGTCCAGAGGTTCCATATTGCTATCAGATAAACGCAGTGGCTGAAAATGTGACTTGACGTTTCTTTGGCGTTCCTGCACAAGTAACGCATAGACGGTTGCAAATAATGGTTAGACATTTTTCTTTGTAAATTGTCAGCTGTATTTAATTTATTGAGGGATATGAGCCAAGCTAGGATTTTGGCTTTAGTTGGGGTTTTTGTCTTCCATATAATGTTGGTTTGCTGTAGGTTAATGGCCACTGTCCCATCATTGTCTAGCATCCTTTTGAAAGGTTTCACTATAAAGTGATCTTCTTTTCCCCCTGACCATAAAATCTGATCTTCTTCTTCGGTTAGCTGAATGTTGTGCAGTATATTTATGATCTCACTAATCTCTTGCAGCTGGGAGTTCCTAATGTTCTTGTTTATGTGCATATTGCATGTCAAGTTATTCCTCCCTTGTTCCCTTGAATTTTGAATAAAGTTGGAAATAGGCATATTGTGCATGTTTGACAAGTTATATATAGCTTGAAACCTATTTCTAAGGCTGTCCGGTCCGCACCATATGTCCTCCCAAAATTGGGCCCCCTTGCCATTACCCTCCTTCCATCTAATGTGAATTCTAAAGGTCGGATAGAGTGTTGCAATAGCTTTCCAAGGGGATCTCTTGCTACTTTTTGGATTGATCTTCGCCTCTCTCCCTCGGCATTTGTTGCCATGAATACTTCTGATTATTTTAGCCTACAAAGCATCCGGTTGTTTATACATTTTCCAAAGCCACTTCCCCATCAGCACTGTATTTCTTTTCATGATATTGTCCACCCTAATCCTCCTTTTTGGGTATTTTTACAAACTTGCTCCCAATTAACCAGATGTTGACCTTTCTCCTTCCCTTCCTGCTTCCACAAAAACCTCCTCATGCTTAGTTCCATTCTATCTGCTGCACCTTTGGGTATTTGGAACACTGACAGGAAATAGGTCAGCATAAGTGTTTAAGATTTCTTGCATCAATTTGTATTTTCTAGTGAAAAAATGTCAATAGAAAAAGGGATTAGGCAAAGCCCCTATTACATACTTTGAGGCTTTAGCGTCACCTCACTTAACATTGATATCCAAGCCAAAAGGCATAGGCTTGAAGAGGCGATTCTTAATAGCCTTGAAGTGAGGTGTGCCTCTTGGTGTAAGCCTCTATAGAATTTTTTAAAACTATGCATATATGATAGTTCACTATTGTCTAATGTTGGACGAAAAATGCTGTAAAGTTTGCAACTTGTCAATGGTATCAAATTTATGGGTATGCTTTTTAAAAATTGCAAACAATTTTCAAATATAGGAGTTAGATGAGCTTTGATTCATTTGGTGTTATTTATTGTTCATTATTGTTACTTATCTTGAGGCCCTAAAAAGAGTGGGTGATTGCTTTTGAAAAAAGATCATAGGAACTACTCTTGAAAGGCATATTTGGTGGAAATCATTGTTATTTAGTAGGCTTGGGAAGTGATGATTCACTGTGAACAATTAAGGGGCTGAACATAGGTATGACAACACTAGAAACAGGATCGTGGTGGAAAATTTGCTAACTAGCTATTGTGTTTTTTATTACGTAGCACTATTTTATTGGGGCCAAGGTTATGAGAGTGGGCATGGATGTATCACTGACAGTTGGGATGCTTAGCTAGGGGTGTACTCACTTGACCAACCCGACAACACTTGACCATTTTGGGTTGGGTCGGGTCACTAATTTAAGGGACCCGACTAAATCAGGTCGTCTTAGGTCCCACCTAAAAGGTTAGGTTTTACACGACTCGACCTGATATATATATATATATCTCAAATTTCTACTTAAGTACTATTTCTATATATAATCTCTTAACCTAAATTAATAAATTTAATAAAGTTTCTGTTTTAAAAACAAAAAAAATTAGTATCATGGGTTTCCTTATTAAGGACTCTCAACATCATACTTCAAGATTGGAGCATAATAAAATAAATTTTCATTTTGGGTTTCCTCATTAAGGACTCTTAACATTCATGCTTCCTTAATAGAGTTCAAGTGCAAAGGTTGGGTAATAGTGAAAGATGAAATATTCTTTTATATAATAAAAGCTCAACTTCTTCTTCTTCATAAGTAATGTGGGACTTAACAAAAGAAAACAATTGGAAAACTTACATGAGAGAAATTTTCATCTCTATGCACCTGTAGACTTACAAAATTATATGAGACTAAAATAGGGGGAAGAAGGAGGATTTTAGCGCATATATAAAAGAAAATTATTAATCATGGATAACATAAATGAAATAAAATAATTATTATATGATTTAGTTGTACATTTATAATTATATTATATTAGTATAGATGTATGTATATAAGTATATTTTAAGAATTTAAGTTTTAACACAATATATCATATAATTGGTGATCAGAACTAATTACTCATGCACCCTTTAAGTTTTTATTTCTCAATTATTATGACATTAAACTAAATTAATTAAAATTACTTCGGGTTTTACTATTATATCATATATATATTTTTTAAAAGAAGAAGTCGGATTTTATTGATTTAAAGAAAAAAGGTAGATCATTCATACATGGGGAGGTAGTCCCCGTAAATTATATTTACTCCACCCTTGCATCCAATCCGACATTAAGTAACCTCGTGATAGAGAATAATTACTTATTTAGAATGATGCTAAAGCCTGAGAATGTTCCCAAATATCCCTTGGGGGAAGGAAAGTGTCCTCGAATATTTTGGCATTCCTCTCTCTCCAAATGCACCAAACAACTGCTTGACATGCCACCAACCAGTACACCTGCCATTTGACATCAGTTTAGTTCCACAAGGGACAAACAAAAAATTGATCATCTCGAATAGCTAGACCTAGCTGGAATAGAAATTGTTTTTTCCTTTTATCCCACATCATCATCCCAAAGGAACGGGATCAGAATAAATGATCCACAGTTTCATTACTGTTCTTACATAACACACAACATGATGGAGATAAGTAGAACATCGGAAACCTCCTTTGGAGTATATTACTTGTATTCACCCTTTTTGTCAACATTGTCCATGCCAAAAGTTTCACTTTGGAAGGAACAAGAGTTTTCCAAAGTGCCTGCAGGAAATGAGATGAAATAAGAGACGAACCTTCCTGCAATGACGACAAAAAGGACTTGGAGGAAAACTCCCCAGAACTCTCCCCCATCCAAATTATCTTGTCCGGCCTATCCAACAACACAAACCTTGTTACCAAAATGCGTAGGGACGCCTCCTCCTCCTCACACCTAGGACCACCGGACGACTGCTAGTATAACTCTAGTTGTGGAGTCGAAGAGTCTTCGCTAGGGATAAAAAATATGGATACGGGACAATGGTGGGCCTTCGACTGACTGTATAATCTGGGATACAAAATCGCAAATGTGTTCGTACCCCACCAAACATCCTCCTAAAAATGAACCAACCCGCCCCTATCCATCCTTACCCTAATGAGTGGATCGTAATACTGATGAAGCGAATGAATAAATCTCCAAGGACTACGATAGGTGACACCTCTCTGAACTGATGTATCTTGACCATTCACATTCACCCCATGTCTGTTGCTAATGACCCTTCCCCACAATTGATTTTTCTCCAAGGGGAATCTCCATAGCCATTCCCCGCCACCACATCTCCAACCCCTAGCCCTCCCAAATCCTTCCTACGTTGAACTTGACTCCACTTCACCAGGTGCATAACCTTTCCATCATCTACCCCACCCCACAGAAAATCTCGCATCATCTTCTCTAGCCGATGAGCTTCTTTCCTAGGAATTTGGAAAATAGAGAGAAAGTAGATCGGCGACGCCTCCAGTACTGACAAAATTAACGTTAACCGACCTCCTTTAGATAGAAAAGCACACGTCCACCCCTCCAATCGCTTTGCAACTTTAGCCACCATTGTCTCCCAGAAACTTTGTGACCCTAGATTCCCTCCCAACGACATCCCCAAATACTTCAACGGCATCCCCAAATCACACCCAATCCTCTCTGCCACTTCCTTGACCCATAACTCAGATGTACATATCCCAACAACGAAGATTTCGTCAAATTTACCCTCCGACCAGAAGCCCGACAAAAACAATTAACCAAGCTACCCGAGTACTCTATATTCCTCTCTTTCGCCTCCAAAAATAGAATAGTATCATTTGCAAACTGAAGGTGTTAAACTTTCACCTTTTCCCTCCCCACGACAAAGTCCTGCACACTACCACTCTCCTTCCCCTTCTCTAACAACCTGCTTAACACATTTGCGATCAAAGTGAACAGAAAAGGGGACATGGGATCCCCTTGTCTTAATCCTCAAACTACATCTATTTTTTTGGTGGGATGCCCATTATATGGAGTAAAAAACTGATTGCAAACACCCTTGAATCCAATCCCTCCATCTCTCCCCAAACCCTTTTTTCTCCAAAACAAAGTCCAAAAAATCTCAATCCACCATATCATACGTCTTTCCGAAATCAACTCTCACGAGAACTCCCTTCTTATGCTTTGCTCTGTACTCTTCTACTATTTCATTAGCCACTAGAACAACATCCGTGATATGTCGCCCCTTGACGAAGGCAAACTGGTTTTCTGCAATTGTTCCTTCCATCACCCCCTTGATCCTATTAGCCAACACCTTGACAATTATCTTGTACAAGCTGGTAGTCAAACTAATGGGCCTAAAATCCTTTATAGTTCTAACTATATTATTCTTTGGGATCAAACAAATATATGATTCATTGGTGCACTTGTTTACCTTCCCCAACTTGTGGAACTCCTGGAATGCTGTCATCAAATCATCTTTCACGAGATCCCAACACTTTTGGCAGAACACTATGGAAAAACCATTGGGCCCTGGCGCCTTCAACCCTTCACACTCAAAAATAGCCGCCATGACTTCTTCTTCAGAGAAAGCCTCTTCAAGACACCTTCTATCCCCCTCCCCAATTGGCTCCCACTGGATCCGTTCAAAGCCCCACACCTGTTCTTGCTTTTGACCAAAGACCTCATGAAAGTGCTCTACAATGTTTTGCTTAATGAGATCCTCCCCCTGTATTAGTTCCCCCTTAGCCCCTTCGATCTGCTGAATGGAATTAAATACTCTCCTTCCACAAAGAAGCCTATGAAAGAATTTTGAGTTTGTGTCCCCCTCCTTTGACCATTTGACTCTTGACTTGAGCCATTCTCCCCTTTCCATCTCCCAATGTAGACGCCAAAGCTCTCCTTTCTTCTTCCATCTGTCCTTCTGTTTGTCATCATCCCACCCACTACCCCCTTCCATTTGGTTGAGCCCCATAATACTTTTCTCTAAATATCTCCTCCTCCCCTTCGCCTCTTCTAATAAGGCACACCCCCATTCATGAAAATCATTTCTAATCCTTAACAATTTTTGCTGGAATTTGTACCCTACCTATCTCCCCTCAATTGGTCGATCCCACCATTGCTTCACCTTTTCGAAGAACTGCGAATGATAGGCCAGCCATTGTGGCCTGGCAGTACTAAGTACAATAGGCCAATGATTTGATACAAACCTTTTTCCAACCTCTTGCCTGCAATAAGGGAAAAGCTCTGCCCAGCCATTCCCGAACAAAAATCTATCCATTCTGCAACAAATTGGATTCCTACGAAAATTGGACCACGTATAATTCCCATTGTAGAGGGGAGGGTCATGAAAACCCAATTCTCTAATCAAATAGTCAAACTCCTTTATACCTCGGGAGTTCCTTCCACTGTTCTTTTCCTCGGGAAACCACACTGCATTGAAATCCCCTGCAACACACCGTGATTCCCTACAAAGAACACTCAGAGCACTCAACTCATCCCAGAATAAGTTCCGACCCCTTCTACTACTCGGACCATCAACTCTTGACAACCACCATTCTGAGCCGTCCATATGTTGCATTTTCACTAACACTGTATACTGCCCAATGATTGTTTCGGCTGCTGAGCACATCCTTGTTTCCCATGCCACTAACAGCCCCCTTGCTGACCCTACTGCCGGTAAATATGCCTAATCTTTAAATCTAGCCTGCCATAATTCCCCAATGATCTCCCTCCCCACCTCCATCTGCTTTACTTCTTGAAGAATGACCACATCAAGACTGCTTCTTCCTATAACCCGTTTAATCATCCTTCTTTTTTCTTTCGATCCACATCCTCGAATATTCCATGAGATAATCTTCATTATAAAACTATTCCAAAACCCCTTCCCCTATCCTCTCAACCGACAATCACTGCCCCCCTTCACTACCCACGTGCATCTTCTTTCTCTCCAACTTCATTAAAGACTCCATTACCTTTGGTTGGCTCTTCGCTCTTGAACTAAGGTGACTGCGTTGACCCTCCTCGGACTTTGGAACCCTTGAGATAGACGGAGAACCATATTTCTGAGAATAAGCCTCAGCCTGTGTGCCCACAGCTGCATCCAACTAACCAACCCGATCCATCCCATCCTTGCCTTGTAACCTCATACCACCATCACTATCTTCGCCAACTCTTCCCCACAACGCCTGTTCGTCCGATGTATTACTGCAATAGCTAGAAGTCTCTGCCTCATGAATATCAATCAACCTATCCTCATCTGACACTCCTTCTCCTTGGCATTTGGCAAAACATGACTCACCTTATTCATTTTGCTATTTCGCCTGCTTGCCATTGTCTCACCTTCTCCAACACTCTTCCTCTCTTGTTCGAAAATAACATCCTGGTTTTTGCTCTGCCGGGAATACATCTTAATTTTCTTTGCCGTCTTGTCTTCATTCGTCAACTTGGTATCGATCTCCCTTTCATTTGCTTCCATCCCTCCCATAGCACGACTAAGATCCTGCATTTTCCTGTGGGTTGCACCACCAATACCCCCACTCAGCAGACCCAATTCAATGCCCAGGGCTTTTTTGCTTTGGTCCATAATTGGGCCCTTCTTGATGGGATCCGCCACCGCGTGGACTTCACACGCATCACACCAAAGCCGCTCGCGTCATTTCCACATGTATTTAGCCCAACCCACACTCCTCACCACCTGGGCCCCTGGCTACCTTTTTCGGACTTGGGCTTAGGGCCGTGCGCCTTATATCCCTCTCATCCTCCACTCCATCATGCATTTCACGTGCCTCCCGCCACCGATTAGTCTCGACCCGCAACCTCTCCTCGTCTATCACCACCCGACCACTGTTGGCACCTGATGTGGACCCAAGCCTCGCTCCTTCCTCAAAAACAAAAACGTGCTGGTAGCTTGTCTATGTCTCTCCATTCCAAGTAACCTGCTCTTCTCATTTCTCTTCTCTTTGATCGACAGTTTCCTCTTCTATGTCCCTGGAGCCTCCACTCTGCCGCCCTAATCTGTGCGCCTCTTCATCGTTGACGCTGTGCCGCCGACTGTCTTTGCTGCACACCCAGACCTTGGCAGTCGTAGCAATATCGACACGCTCTGACAATTCCTGCTTTGACCTGCTTCTTGGGTTACTGAGCCTCACCGACGACATCGTCCACCTTCGGCGCTCCTCATTGTTGACCACCGACGGCTCATTGCCAAATTTCGTCGTGCCATTTCTTGCATCTATTTCTCGGTGACTCGACTCCTCCATGTCACCGCCCCCTTCTCCTTCTTCCTTCTCAACATCTTCTTCATACTCCTCTTCTTCCATTTCTTTTTCATCTTCGACAACCCTCCAACTCATGGGGTTGACTGGAAGGAGCCGAATTGAAAAAGGTCTGTCCTCTCCCGTGACCTCCATATGCTTTGGTAGAAATTCACTTGACCACCCAACCACTTTTAGGTATGCCGTCTCGAAGGACATCATGCTTTCAAAGTGTTGTCCAGTTGTATTAAGCCACCACACTGTTTGGATATAATGTCCATTGTGTTCGTTGACCATTGCTTGATTGGGATTCCTTCAACGCCAATCCACTCGTTTCGACAAAAAAACAATTGATTTTGCAATTGGACTTCCTGTTCCCATTCTTAGACTTCAAAGTGGAGCGATGTTCTCAACTTTCCTTTCAATAATGCATGCCAGACTTGAACATTGGAACACTAACATAGTGCCCAATCTCCGCATATTGGTATGATTTTGCATTCCTTTTTCACTGCTTTAGACACCTCCCTTGCAATGTCGTCCCATTGAACCTGTTCCGAGAATCTCCAAAAGATCAACCACAGTCTCGACTGCACGGACTTCCCCCTGTCTCCGGACTTAGGGACATATTTCTTCGCTGGTTCACCGTAAGTATCTCCCTGTCTTCTATGCATTTTTTTTTTTTTTTTTGTTGGGTCCATCTTACCCTAACTCTTGCTCCACCTTTTGTCTAGAATTCCTCTCCTGCTTTGCCCCTCTTCCCCCGCCTATTTGTTGTTTTTGAAAATATGCATTCTTAGAATCACCCCCATATTGTCATTGATTTGGTCTGTTCACACTAACATTATGCATACGCCCTTGCCCCACGTTCCACCTATTCCTTTGTGCTGGTCGTTCAAACCTCTGCAAACTTTCATCCAATTCCTTAACCATCCCCTGCCAATTTATGTTCCTCCCCTCCTCCGGTTTAAAGATCAACCGTTGTTTCCAAGGCTCTATTTTCATAATTCTCATGTAGCTACCTCTGCTATTAGTATATGTTTCTAGTATTATAACGACATCCTCCTTATGGTAGGTTTTCTTGTATTGCCCATCTCTACAGACTCTGCTGGCCTCCACTAGGATTTGCCTCATCCATTTTCCTGTATCTTGATCAATTTTCATGTAGTATCGCTTGTTGTGAGAGACCTCCTCCAAGCTCAGTTTTTGAGCAATTCGGGGTTTCCATATATGAATCTTCTTCATCTCCAAATTCTCTTCGTGGATCACTCATTGTAGGTTTTGTAGAAATTTGCATTCTCTTCGGTGAATCTAAAATTATCTTAACTCAAGCTAACTTCATTCAGGTGTAATGCTTTTTGTTTGTTACATTGCCAAGGATCTTGGAACAATTGCAAGTCTAAGTGGCAGAAGGAAGCAATTTGTTACTGTTTTATCATATTAGAAAATAGTGTACTTAAGACATATTTATTTTTTAAAAATAAATTATTTTTAACATATATCATACCTATCTTTTATTATTTATTACATGTGTCAGATATTATTTATATGTTAGTTCTTCTACATTTATAATGAAACATTATTTTAATAATTATCAAGCTATAAATAAATGTTGTTAAGTCAGTTGTTTTACAATTTTTTACACACATTTATTTTACAAATTTTAATAAGTATATATTATACCCAACTTTTATTTCATTTTCATATGTATCAAGTTTAATTAGTATTGGTTACTTGAAATATATT
>JAJIYU010006999.1:0-19740 GCA_030144865.1 Tinospora cordifolia | reverse complement strand
AGAGAGAGAGAGAGAGAAAGGGAGAGAGACGCACAGTGAAATGGAGAGAGTCGTCAGAGTTTCTCGCTGAAAAAGACGTCGGAGTTGCTCGCTGAAAAAGATGTCGGAGTTGCTGCCCTGAGTGTTGGAGATGATCGTCGGAGTCTCAGAGTTGATCGTCGGAGTTGGTTCGAGTCTTTGACTTTGAGAGGTTTGAGAACAGAGTTATTAGATTTAGGTTAAAGTTTAAAAAAATAAATAATTAATTAAAAGTCCAATTTTTTTAAAATTTACAGAGAAGCCCTCCTAGCGCCTAGGCGGTGGCCTAGGCGTTGAGAGGGCTTGGACGCCTAGGCGGTGCCTAGGCGACGCCTAGGTGACGCCTTGACAACATTGGTTTGAACTTGAAGAAGTCAAGGTGGTTGTGTTCAGTTGTGATGGGGATGAGGCCCTTGGAGCAAATGGTTACCATAGCTTTCTATCAATTTTTCATTGGAGCCGTTGAAGAGTGAAATAATGAAGGTCCTAGAAAAATTTTATTGAAAAAGGGTTATTAATATTCAAATGAAACATATTTTTGCATTAAAAAAATCAGAATCTTGGAGTATGAAAGATTTTCTCTCTATTAGTCTAGTAACAAGCTTGTACAAGATCATTTTTGAGGTGCTTGGTACAAGGCGAAGAGCAATCCTTCGCACGACAATTGAGTCGTACCAATTTGCCTTTATTGAAGGAGACATTATCAAATGCCAATCATATTGTGAATGAAGTGGAGGAATATAGATCAAAACAGAAAAATGGGGGCAGTTTGTAAAGTAGACTTTGCAAGGGTGTGTGATTCAGTTGAATGGTGTTTTATGGAATTTAATTTGAGGGAGAAAAGTTTTGGGCATTGGGGGAGGATTTGGATTAGGGAATGGCTTTGTCAAAGCCATGTTCCGTTATAATCATCGAGGCCAAAGGAAAATTTAATGCAAGTCCTAGTCTTAGGCAAGTAGATACACTATCATCCCCTTTCCCTTCCACCATAGAGATATTTGGACTAGGTAGAATTATATCAAGGGCATGTCAATGTTCTCTTTTTCATGGATTCATAGTGGGGCAAGATTATTTGGATAGTTCTCATTTATAGCAAGTGGGTGAGAACTTGTTTTTCCTTGAAGGTGAGGAACAGAACGTCCTTAACACCATATTCTTACTGTAGGGGTGTAGTGAACTCGACAATCTTATTGTTAATCTTTCAAAAAGTCAGTTAGTTGAAGTTGATATGCTGCCCTATAAGATGATCACTACGTTGGCTAATGATGTAGGGTGCTCGATGGGTGCTTGGCCTATGAAGTATTTGGGTCCTCCTCTTGATGGTAATCCACTGTTTAAATCTTTTGGGATGTAGTCCTTTGCCAAAACATCGAAGTGGTTGAATGGGTGGAAACATGTTTTTTTGTCCATGGTTAGGAGATTGACATTGCCTTGCTCCCTGCTATGTGCTATCCCTGTGTATTTCATGTCGGTGTTTAAGATCCCAGAGTTAGTGGCTTCAAAGATTAGTTGGCAATGAAGAGCTTCTACGGGGATGAGAGGTCGATTGGTCTTTCACATTTGATTAGATGGGAGATATTGCGTAAGTCTGTCGAGAAAGGTGGATTGGGTATAGGCAATATTTTCTAAGTAATGTTTATGCAGCAAATGGACTTGGAAACTTAGCAAGCAATTAGAGTCTTCATGGTAAAGGTGATCACTTGTCATTATGGCTAGCTTGTGTTTATGGTGTTGGTTGGCATAGGGGCTCTAGATATAGCTGCCTGTAGAAATTCATTTCTTCCTTTGTTCCTCAAGTTGTCCCACACATGACTCCTGAAGTGGGCAATGTTCTTATGTTCAGATTCTGAAGAGGATAGGGGTTTGGATAGCCTAACATTGGGTGTGTGCCCTAACTTGCTCCACATCTCAACTTGCCATGATCAATCCATTTGCTCTTTCATATTTCTGAACCTCCAAGGTCATAATTCTAGTATCTCTCGGAATTGTAATTTCCATGGAGCATTAACAAACCAAGAGTTTGATGAAATGCCAAATCTGTTAGGTAGACTTAAAACAAGCCCTTTCTAATGGAGCATCTCAACTTGCCATGATCAATCCATTTGCTCTTTCATATTTCTGAACCTCCAAGGTCATAATTCTAGTATCTCTCGGAATTGTAATTTCAATAGAGCATTAACAAACCAAGAGTTTGATGAAATGCCAAATCTGTTAGGTAGACTTCAAACAAGCCCTTTCTAATGATCTAGAGAGAATACTTTGGAATCTAGAACCCTCAAAAATTGCACATGTAAATCCTTCTCCTCATTCCCAATGGATCATCAATGCTATCACATTTACCTTTAGTTTCTCACATTTGGAGAACACAAATTCCTTTCTGAATACAGATTTTTGGTTGGACATTGGCACATGAGAGACTACACACCTTAGAAATTTTACAAAGGAGATAGCCATATAGATGCCTTTCTCTGCATATTTGTGTCTTCTGCTACAGAAATGAGGATTCCATAGAGCATTTCTTCTTGCAATGTCCTTTTGCAAATTGGTTTTGGAAGGAGTAGTATGCATTTTCTCAGGGTCGATTTTCCATTCCTCAACATGTTGAAGACAGCCTTAGCTTAAACTACTGCCCATCTCTGTCCAAGGTTTAGAAAGGCATAGGAGTAATAGCCTTCCTTTCAACATTATGGTCTATGGTTGGAGCAGAATTACCATGTTTTCAAAGGTTTAGTTAAATCAAGTCTGCAGCTGTGGCAGGAGATAAAAGTTGGCGGCAAGCTTATGAGCTTTTTTATCATCTTTTGCAAATGGGTTTTCTGTCTCAAACCATTTAGATGGGTTCCATGTATGGTTGGTTTGTTCTGATTGATGTTAGATGTTAATCCAGTTAATACGTAGGCTGTTTTAAACTACATCACATCCACACGTTGTGATCAATAATTATAACCATTGCTGTACAGATAATCTAATAAATATATACTTGTTTCTTTTGAAAGAAAGTGTAATGCATTTATTGTTTCTCAACTCTTAATTCTTGCTAGCTTATTTTCAAAATTTAGTATCCAAACAAGGCTTCTGATGTTGGTCTGATTTTTGTCCCATACTAATCGAATGAACATTGATACCCGTCCTTTGGATTTCATTGAGCTCCCAATTCTGACTCTGTAATTGATGCATGCCCATGTGATTATCACTATATCTCTTTCATGCAAACACTTACAGATGTGTAGCTATTGATTGATATATAGGTGGTTATTCTCTTTGACCCTGCCGTATAGTTTTAGCATCATTTCATTCATTATCATTTTCTTTTTTAATTTTTTTTAATCACATTTAGATTTGGATGGTTGACAACTGCAAGAATGCATGCCATGCACTGTACAAACTAGCATAATTTAACCTTTTGTCTTTACAACTGGTGCGATGATTATGATCATGGTTATTATTATTATTATTATTTTTGATCTTTTTTTGAAGAACTAGTGGGCTTGCACCTTACTAGAAGTAGAACAATGAAAACCAATTATTAAGATGTAGCTATTTTGGTCTAATACTATAATAGACCTGAATCTAAAACTCCTTTTGGAAATTGAATCTTGTGGCTGAGTAAAAGTAACTAGTAATTGGAAGATCTTTTTTGATTACTTCATAAATTTATGCAACATTTCTCATCTTTTTGGTTGACCATTTAAATGATCGTACATTATTAATCTGTTAACTGCTAATGGCTATTCTGAACATTAGCATTCTGGATAGATGCTCATAGTAAAATGAAACCCACGCAGGTTAAAGAGAAACGTGGCGAGCTTGAAATATTGAAGGCCACATTTGTGCGAAGAGCCGCTGAATTCTTGAGAAATTATTTTGCTAGTTTGGTTGATTTCATGATAACAGACAAGAGTTACTTCTCCCAGGTATTCCTTTAGCTTTGTGAAGGATCCAACGTAATAATGGTATCATTCTTCGCTATGATTTGTGAAGCTTACTAACATCTTGTGGAATTACCCAGCGAGGGCAGCTTAAGAGGCCTGATCATGCAGATCTTCGGTACAAATGCAGGACATATGCACGCCTTTTGCAACATTTGAAGGTCTCATATTGTTGGCAATTCTGCAGTTATTTTAGATTTTTTATGTCTTTTCTTGTCTCTTTAGTAGTTCTTTTTGTGGCCTTTGCTAATGCAGAATCTTGACAAAAGTTGCTTGGGACAGCTGAGAAAAGCTTACTGTCATTCTCTTAACTTGCTGCTCCGACGAGAGGTCCGAGGATTTTAAATTTTTATCTCTATTCTTGAAGCTATGTTGATGTACTTATGCTATTATCCTATGATTAAATAGTTAGTGCAAGGTCATGATTGTTTCGACTTTCAGCTGTAATTAAGATTGGGGCATGATTAGGGAGCCACAATTGGCATATGATGTTGCACAATGTTTTGCAGATAAAGGTTCTCTTTGTATTGCCTACGTATGTCAGTAGTGATATATTTTGTCAACATTGAAGCTATCTAGTTATGGATTGCAGCTTTATGTCTTGTAATGGTTATTTAATTAATTTTATTCGTGGTGTCTGGCATTGATATCAGTCATTTATTCTTATAATAATGTGAACAATGTGCTTTGAATGTTTGATCTTTCTTCTTCTAATTTTTCAGTTTATCATCTTTATATGTTTTTTCCCTGATATTAAGAGACTCCATTTCAAGTGTATGTTTTTGTCACTTATAGGCTCGTGAATTTGCAAATGAGCTGCGTGCTAGTACAAAAGCATCAAGGAATCCAACAGTCTGGCTTGAAGCTACTGCAGCTTCAAATCAAACGGTTAACAATGCTGACACTTCAATGGTTTCAGATGCATATGGCAAGATGCTTACAATTTTTATCCCACTACTTGTAGATGAGGTTGTGAAACTAACTTGTTGCATTATTTTGGAGTTTTTAACTCTTATTGTTTGGGAGAATTTAATGGCTCCCATTGCGTAAAATTGCAGAGTTCATTTTTTGCACACTTCATGTGCTTTGAAGTTCCTGCGCTTGTTCCACCAGGAGGTCCAGCTAATGGTAACAAAAATGAACCCAATGATGACGACACTAATGATGACGATCTTGGGATCATGGACATAGATGAAAATGATGCCAAAACTAGTATTCTTCTTCCATACTTCTCTTACTTTAAGTTGATTCATATGATGTGTAGTCGGTAATGTTTATTATGTGTACGTATGACTATTGTTTGCTGGAGCGTGTTTTGGTTCTTAAAATGCTTTTTCTTATTGTGGATTATTTGATAAAGAGAACCATCATTAATAGACACTTTGCAAAGCATATCATCTTACCAATGAATTCTGTCTATATTAAAACTTTACTTTCTTCGGCTGCCCTCCCTCTTGTTGTCCTTGTGATCAACCAGACCACTATGCAATTGGTCAAGTTTTGAAGTTTATGAAATGTTATCAAGATGGTCCTCTTATGAAATTTGAGGCCGTACAAGTTGTAAGGTTCACATTCAAAAAATTAATAAAATTCACAGATTTCTGAAACTTAATCTCATTAATGACTGAAGGATGCATACTAAAAATCAACATTTAATTTTGTGTGTTTAAGTTACAATGTTGAACACTTGACCTAATAATTTGATGTATTAGTTACATCAATTTTCAGAATCTTTATTAAAAACTTAATGAATTCATACTATAAATCAAGATTTTCAAATTTAGGTATTAATTGTTAAAATTAACAAATAAGTTTGAAATTTTGTAAAATATAATGTAAATGTTTCAGCTCATAGACTTCATTTATCAATTTCTTTTGTAACTTTTCAATTATTGAGGTTATAAACTATAATCATTTGTAACAAATTTTGGTAAATTGGTATTTATACTTTGTTACTACATTTAAAGATACATTACCCATAAATTGGCTATTCTAGAAGGAAAAGCGCCATGACCCCAAGTCTTGGAGATGGCCCTATTGAATCTACCTTGAATGTATCAAACTAGACTTACTTATATGTATCAATGTGAGTTGCACGTTTGAAGATAAAACTTGATTTTTAAATGATATGGAAATCTTACTAAACAAGGAAGAGAGAGGAATCAAAGTTGTTAGGTTTGTTTTAAAGTCTGGGGTTTTTTCATGGCATCAAAGTGGATCTTGAAATAGCTCAAAGATCTACAGAAGGATTTGGTAACATCATGTGGCACTAATATATAGAATGGCGATGTGAAGGATATACAATAGAGACGATGCAAAGGTGGGCAAATGGAACAAGAATATGTTCAAGAGCTATAGTAGATGCTTTAATGGTGATGATAACAAAGGGGATCAAATTTACCAATAGCGGCAGGAGACAACCAAAGTTAAATAATTGGATGAGCCTGCTAGAAAACCAAAAGGGTTGGTCAGAGGTAGAAACAAAATACCAATACTATTGGAAAAAAGATAAGAGCATCAAGACTGTGACACAAAAACAACATCTTATTGGAAAACCAGAGATCGAAACCAGTGAACCTTAACTAGTGGAAGAAGGAGTGACCAAGGTGAAAATGGAAGAAGGAATGACCAAGGTGAAAAGGAAAGGAGGTATCAACAAAGGTTAGAATATATATCCAATAGAAGTAGAAAAATGACATCCTTCAATGATCAAGATATGTCGAGTGGAGCTTGTTAAGAAGACAAAGAAGCTCAAAGGGAAAGAATCCCAAGCAAAAACCATTTGGAGATTATCTAGATGATGGATAGTCCAAACATGGAGAACATGATTCAAATGGTTCAATGTGTGCCTTTCTAGGGATGGTGACAAAGTCTTAATAGCATGGTATGAAAATTAGTTGAATTTTGGTGAAATTTGTTGAATTAATTAATAATTTAGACAATTGAAGCGAAGTTCACCTGTAATTGTAAAATTACAAAATTTCATTGAAATCTTCCAAAAAATGACAAAGTTCACCAATAATCAAAGTTTCGATATTTTTGAGGAAATAAATGCATAAAATTAGTGCAAAATGACATTTTTTTTTATAAAAGAATATACGTGGAGCACAATGATTCTTTTGTATAATTATAGAGATTGTAATAAAAAATAAAAATATATAAAAAAACTTTTTCTATAGATGAAGAATATTGAAGATGAGATATGTGCAATTAATGAGTGACTATCTAACAGAAAGAAGAACGAGCTGTAGTTTGGAGGAGAGACGATAGAGAGAAGAAAGAGAAGAAAAAATAAGCTCCTAAAAAAAGAGGCATGGAGAGAAGAACAAAAAATGAGAGTCGTCTATTATAATCAATAGAGAAGATTGAATATACTTGCGCTTGCAGCGACTATGGGCCATTAGGGTTTATGTCTACATGACCATTCGAGTTTGACAATAAGTTTCTCTCTCTCTCTCTCTCTTTCTCTCTTTATTTTTTATTTTATTTTTATGTATAACAGTTTTTAGTTAACATGTACGATATGCATTAAACATTGTTAATATTAAAATATATGTTTATAACCATTATATGTGTACTTTCATATGTAAATTTTATTTATTTATGTTTGTTTTCATTGTTTTTATAGGTATTATGCATATTTTAACATTTATATAGTTTTTGAACTTTTCTTAGTTAACAAATTGTTATAAAAATTCTTTCGAATTTCTCGAGCTTTTATTAATTCTAATTTTTAAAGGTTGAAATTTGAGGCGAAGTCAAAGTTTCGTTCCTTGCCTAATAGAAAAAGTAACTCATGCAAGAACCTTTGCAACGATCACAAATCTTAGAGGAGCAAATTGGATCGTGGGTATCATTATTGATGCCATGGCGGTACCAAAGGACGAATCTTTCAAGGTCGAGAGAAGAGGGCACAAGTATATGATGATGTTGGAAACTTTTTTCCAACAGATGAGTCTCCTTTATGAGGATATTGAAAGTACAAAGAGGAGCAATTTCTACTATTATCGTTCCAAAGGAAGGAGCCCTAAATAGTTGGAATGAGATGCAAGACAACATTAAGAACATCCTTTTTGGTGACAAAAATTCCAATGGTCAGTTAGAGGATGTAGATAGTTTTAAGCTTCTAAGATGGTTGGAAGGAGACAACAATAAGAAAGCGAGCACATTGGAGATTAGGGTATTGAGGATATCAAACAACATCTTGTGGGGTGATGTGGAAGCTGAACAGGAGACAAACCTATAGAAATTGGTAAGGTTATATGTCTTAGACATAGCAAGAGCATTATTGGTATGCCAAACAACTTAAGGGGTGTCCAGAAAAATCAAAGGTAAGATCAGAGAAATGGTGATTGAAGTGACTTTTGAACAATGGTTGGAAGAACACTTGGAAAACATGATTATAGTGTGTAGAAACAATTGTATTAGCCTTGATGGAATTCCATGAGAGGGATGGAGAAAGGAAACAATAGGAAAAATAGCAAACATGTGTGGAGGCGTATTGAACTTTGACATGACGACCATAAATAGAAGACTGATGGAAATGACTGATGAAGGTGGTAGGACACCAATCTGGTTTCTTGCCAGCCTTCATGGAGTTGCAGGTTCATGGAAAGGTGCTGGATCTATGGCTATTTGATCTACAAACAGTGTGGATTCCAATCAATGAGCCTAAGTACAATGATTTGTTGGATGAACGCATTTGAAGATGAAGTGTGAGAAATATTGCACATTTCCCCATCATAGAGCGAAAATCAGCGGCTAGATAGACACGTGGTGGAAGAAATGCAGGAATGGCTACCTAGGCTAAATAGAGGACATGTTCTATCTAGGAAAGTGTATTGTGGGGGAGCGACAGTGAGACATGCAAGATCTCGCTCTTTGCCTACATCACGCGCGCCTGATAGAGAAAATCCAAGAAATGATGACATTCTGACAAGGGAAGCATCTCACAATCATATTGAGCCAAGCAATGAAAGGAAAGAAAGTTTCATAAATATTACTTACTGTGGGCTCAGAATAGCTGAGCAAATGTGTCGTGATTGTGACGCTAAGCCCAAAAAATATAATGTGACCTTGTGACTTGGCCTTATCAAAAAAGGAACCACACAAGTGCAACAACATGGGGCGCATGACAAACGTGAAGTAGGAAGCAGTGAGCAAACCAACGTGAAGTAGGGCAAGACCAGCCATCTCTCCTTGAGGATGCAAAATCTAGGAAGCTTCCTCTCAAAGTGCGATGTTGGAAGGAGATGACCTTGTAGAGCAATGCAGATTGATGTCTGTCTTGGCTCATGACATGAACGAAGAGTAGGAGCTCAACCTGCAAAAGGTACACAAAATTGCTATGACAGGTACAAATAACTCACATGAACTATCAATGGCACTAGTGAGCACACTGGAAGAACAGATTCAGAAGACTATTAACTACATTGTTTGAAGCAAAGGAATATATTCCATCTTCAAATATGAAACAAGAGAGAAAAGAAGTGGAGAACTTCCTCATTCAAATGGAGGTAAGTTTGTTCAAAAAAAAAAAAAAAAAACAATACAATAGAGTTAATAGAGTAGAGAAGTAAGTTCAAGGGTCTAAGGAATAAAAGGAAGATCTTGACATGGAGCATAAGAGGCTTTGACCACCCAAGGAAACAAGCGAACAATAAACACATTTTGAATCCCAACATAGTTGCTCTTCAAGAAGCAAGACAAATGGAGATCAATTATCAATGTATGAGGGAGGTTTAGAAGGCTAGCTTTATCAATTGGACAGTAGTTCCTGCTTCAGGAGGTTTAGTCATTATATGAGACGCTAAAACAGTAGTGGCGAAGGAAAAATTCATTGGCTCCTTCTCAACTTCAATCAAAATCAAAATGAAAGACAACATACAATGGTGGTTTATTGGAATATATGTACTAACCACAACAGGCAAGTATTTTGCGATGAAATGGCAAGACTATTAGTGGTTTTTGAGCCACCCTAGTGCATTGCAAGATATTTTAATGCAATAAGAAATTATGCAGAGAAGTTTGGCTGCTTTAATCCAACTGGAAGTATGAGAGACTTTGTGAAATTGGAAGTCTTCTACCCTGATTAATGAGTTGCTATAATCCAACTATACCTGATTAGTGAGTTGTGGCTGTGGGATGGGGAATTGTCTAATTTCCCTTTCACTTGGACAAACAATATAGCTTGAGTGGTCACGTCTAGGGTTGACGGGTTCCTATTCAATGTGAAATGGGAGGTCTTGTACCCAATACAAAACAAGAAGTTCCTCCCCAAATAGCCTAAGATCATTGGCCAATCATACTCAAAACAACTTGCAAATGGGGCCCTACTTTGTTCTGCTTTCAAAATGTCTGGCAATCGTCTAATCAGTTCAATGAATGTTTGAAGGATTGGTGGAATGAACTCTAAATCTTGCATATTTAGGTTTCTAAAATGGCTACATGTTCATGAAGAAGTCGAAACTCTAAGAACAAAATTTTGGGATTCGGGCAAAAAGGTTGTGAATAACGATAACATCAAAAGAAAGTTGCTTACGGAAGATTTAAAAGCTTGAATAACAAATGATAACAGAAGGGGAAGCCTAGGAATATATGCAGAAAAGAAACCAGATCCTAAGTGGGATCTCCTCCAGGATATGTTGATTGACAAAATTGCGCATCAAAAGGCAAGAATAAAATGGAGCAAGGAGGGAGACAATAACACACATAATTTCTCTTAGATTTTGAACATTAGATGATTTAGGGATATGATGGAGAAATTGGAGAACAACAAACGGTGAATCATTCAAGGAGGTATTGAAATTACGAGCAGTGTCCATCATTTCAACAAGATGTTCATGGATGACGAAGCCAAACATTCGGTATTGAAGGAGTAGAATGGAAGATGATAACAAAACAACAACAGAAATGGTTATCAAGGCCTTTTGCAATGGAAGAAATCAAGGATGCGATTTGGAAGTGCGATGTTGATAAGATTCCAGGACCGTATGGGTTTACAATGAGTTTTTATTAAAGCTCATTGGACACATGGTATGAAAATTAGCCGAAATTTAGCGAAATTAGCCGAATTAATTAGGTAATTTGGACAATCGAAGCGAAGTTCACGTATAATTGTAAAATTACAAAATTTCGTCAAAACCTTTGAAAATCTTAATGAAGTTCAACTAAAATTGAAGTTTCGACGATGTTTGCATAAAAAACTTCATAAAAATCGTAAAAAATATATTTTTATAAAAGAAATCTATGTGGTGTACAGAAACTTTTCTATATAATCATATAGATTATCATAAAAAATCTCTTTCTATAGATGAAGAAGATTAAAGTCGGGATGCGTGCAATTGGCGAGTGGCCATCCAAAGGAAACGACAATGAGTTGTAAGTCAGAGAAGAGACAATAGAGAGAAGAAAGAGAAAAGAAAAATAAGCTAAGAGCCTAAGAGGAAAAGCATTGAGAGAGAGATGAAAAATGAGAACTATCTATTGTAATTGATAGAGAAGATCAAATTTACCTGCACTTGTATCGACTAGCAAACTAGCGATCAATTAAATTGGGCTTATGTTTACAAGACCATTAGAGTTTGAGTGTAAGTTTCTCTTTTTATTTTATTTTTTTATTATTATTATTTTTATAATAGTTTTAAGTTAACACACACAATGTGAATTAAACATTATTAATGTTAAAATACACGTTCAAAATCATTATATGTATACTTTTATAAGTAAAATTTATTTATTTATGTTTTTTTTTTCATCATTTTTTTTATAGAAATTGTGCAAATTTTAGCATTTGCGTAGTATATTTTGAACTTTTTTAAGTTGACAAATTTTTTACAAAAATTCTTTCGAATTTTTCGAACTCTTCGAAGTAATTCTAATTTTCAAAGGTCAAAGGTTATTTTGGAAGGCTGAATCTGCAGAGAGACGTCAATTCCTGGTGAGTTGGAATAAGGTCTGCAGACAGGTGGATAGAGGAGGATTGGGGGTAGGCATCATGAAAATTAGGAACTTGGCCTTGGCCGCGAAATGGCTTTGGAGATTCTCACAAGAGAAGACTTCCCTTTGGAGGAGAGTCGCCTCTAGCGTACATGGGATCTCTCACAATAACATGGAAGCTGGGCTTAACAACAGAGTCTCAGGGAGGTCCTCGTGGAAGAGTATTGTATCAATTTATCCAAGATTCTTAAAATGCATTCAGTGGAGAATAGGAAGTGGCTCCACCATTCGCGTATGGGAAGATATTTGGAGGGGACAAAGGCCTATGAAAGAGGTTTATCCGAGACTATTTAGGCTGACGAGAAACCCAATGGCCTCATTTCAGCAGATGAGAAGAAGTGCCCTGGACAACGTTAGTATCAACTCAGGTTGGAACTTTAATTTCAGAAGACCTCTAAAAGAAGAAGAAATTGAAGAGCTCACAGAAATGCTGCAGATATTGGATAATATTCAGTTCAGCGGTTCAGAGGACTCTTGGAGATGGGATCAGGAAGACACAGACACATTTTCTGTCAAATCTTGCTACGAAGCATTCGTGGCACAGACGGACACCTATAATGAGATAGAACCAGATGGCAGACTTCCTCACATTTGGAATTCCCCCATCCCCTCAAAAACCAAAATCTTAATATGGCTTATTGTACTAGGCAAATTAAACTGCGCTACTGAATTGCAGTTAAAAATGCCTAAATATTGTATTTCACCTTCTTAGTGCTGTTTGTGCAGGAACTCTGAGGAAAACCTAGGTCACCTCTTTTGGCGGTGTGATATTCTGAAATCGGTATGGGAATCATGGAGAACCCTTCTGCCTGCAATTGCTATCCCGACAGAAGACCCTCTCTCTTTCTCAGTCCCGGCTTTAGTTCCTCACAAGCTTACCTGGTTTTGGAGTCTTATTAGATATGCCATCTGGTCGGCTGTATGGGAAGCCAGAAATATGTGTACTTTTAGAAATGCTAGGGTAGACAGTAGTAGGATATCTCACAAAGCAGTGTACTTTTTTGCGTCTTTAGGAGAATGGATGAGGGGATGACCCTCAATTTTGCAAAGTTTATTGTAAGGGTGCTCTCTCCTTGTATGGACACCTCGTCCAATTCCTATATTTCTTTTTCTTAATATATTATCCATTTCTATTTCAAAAAAAAAAAAGGTCAAAGTTTAAAGCGAAGTCGAATTTTTGTTCCTTGATTGGACATGATCAAAGAGAAGCTAAGCAAGGTGTTTTTAATGAGTTCCGTTTGATGGTATAGTCAATAAAATTACCATTGAGACATATGTGTACCTCTTTCCCAAGCAACCAGGCACAAGAATGATCAAACACTGCAGACCAATCAACCTCACTATCGGTTTGTACAAGACCATTGCCAAAACCCAGGTGCAACAATAAAAGAGAAGTCTTGGAGGATGCTATAGCTGTATTTCAAATGGCTTCTGTGAAGTAAAAACAAATTACAGATGTAGTGATGGTTACTAATGAAGTGGTGGATGAATGGAGGATGAAAAAGAGACAATGATTCATTCTTAAGATTAATTTCGAAAAAGCCTATGATTTAGTTAGATGAAATTTCTTGGATTATCATATGGAAAAAAGATTTCGACAAAAAATTGGAGGAAATGGATTCAAGGTATCTCTCAAATGTTAACTACTCTATCATCATCAATGGGCTACCTAAAGGGAGAATTTTAGGGCACTGGAGGACTAAGACAAGGTGACCAATTGTCGCCTTATCTCTTCACAACAGTTTCCATGTCCTTGATTGCCTAATGGCGAGAGGTTTTGCGACATGTCAAGCCCAGGTGAGGTTCTTCTCTTTGCATTGAATTAAACCACCTGCTCCATCGCGTGTGCGGGTCTCCGTCAAATCCTTTGAGTTTCATTCTTGCGAATGTACACCTCAAGTGAGATATTTAATGTGTTAGCTACAACATTGCCCCATTTTAATTATAGAATGTTTGATCCTAGAACGATTATTCGATTCTTTAGTAATCTTTAGATTTGGGTTATTAGCCAAATCCAAATTTTTGGTGTTATTGTTATCCGTGGGAAAAATCTCCCAATTTTTCCTCTTCAATGAAGTAGTTTCGTTCACTGGTATACTACTAGATTTGAAGGAAATCCAATCGAATTCAAATATTTTGTATTGATCCTTTTCAAAAGGAACAATGTGGTGGAGGGGTTCAAACTTTTCTTTTTTAAAGAGATTGTAAGTGTGTGCATTGAAGGGTTTGAAGTGGGACAAGAGGAAATACTGGTTGGCCACATTATGTTTATAGACAACTGTATTTTCTTTGTGAACCATGATGATCATAGTCTGGGAAACTTGATGGCTTTGGTAAAAATTTTCTACTTTTTCATATCTGGCTTGTGAGTTAACATGACAAAACCTCACCTACAAGGCGTCATTGTAAACAAAGAGAATGTTAGGGAATTAGCAAGGAGCTTTGCTGTATCAGTAGGGGAATAGGCTATTAATTGTTTGGGGCTCCCATTAGGAGGGAATACATTGTCCTAATCCTTTTAGAATCCTGTCATCCTAACTATCGGCAAAAGAATTGCTTGATGAAAAAGGGTTTGTTTATTAAAAGGTGGGAGACTAGCCCTTCTTAATTTAGTCATGGAGGGAGGTATTGCGCACCTATTTCATGTAAGATTTCAAACTCCCAAAAAAGGTTGCAACCATATTAGAGAGATATATGAGGTATGAGGAATCTACTTTGGAGGATAGAAAATTAAGGTGCATGCCTCATAAGATGGGAAGAGGTCAAGGAGCATAAGAAACAAGTGGGTCTAGGTATTTTAGATCTCTTAACTAGGGAGAAAGCTCTATGTTCAAAATGGCTATTGAGATTATATAAGGAAAAAGATGGGCTATGTGCTATTGTGATTAGAAGTAGACATGGTCTACAGAATAATTGAAGGAATGCAAATCTTCTGATAACGTCTCCTACCAATCACTATGGAAGTTTATTTCTTCTCTATACCAAAGTTTCAAGTCAACATCAGATGGAAGGTTGGGAAGGGTGACAAACACAGGTTTTGGGAAGATATTTGGTATGGGAATACTAGCATGAAGGAACAATTCCCACATCTTTTTAACCTGTCAACTCTACATAAAATCACCATTGCACAGTTCTTGAACCATGATCAGGGAGGTTAGGTACGTACACAATGGAACCTGCATCTAAGAAGAGGTTTGAGCAATACCCAACTAAATGAAGTTCTTGGAATGCTACCGGAGATGCAGTTGATTATCGTAGCAGGCAATGTTGACTGAGTTCTTTTGCCACAAGCTCTGGTTGCTCCTTCACAGCTAAATCAATGGTGCTTTTGATCCATCCACATCATAATCAACTGCTAATGCCCAATGCTATGCTCTTTCGGGAAGGGCCCCAACCCTCCAAAATAAAAATCATGGCGTGGCTAATTTCCATTTGCTGTTCTGATGTTTTGCTGAGGAAATTGCCTTTGCTCAACATATACCCATCCATATGTTGTTTATGCAGGGAGGAAGAGGAAACAGTCAAGCATGTGTTTCACAGCTGCAAATTCACTGGAGAAATATGGAGCTGATGGTGCAAAGGAAGCCACTTTTGGCTGGAGGAAGACATGGGAAGGTTTTTGAACAACTAAGTACCTTAAACCCCCATGGGTGGAACGTGTGCTAGAGGTGCATTTGTTCACTACATGGAGAAGTGTATGAGAGGAGAGGAACAACAGATTCCCAATGCTTTGTATAAAAATAATAATGACACATGCAACCATGCCCTATTTCTTATTTTTTCTTGGATGGCCCCAACAAAATAGGTGGCAAGATGCACAATTAGGGATTGGATGTTAAACTGGAAAGCCATCCTGCACACTTCTGTAATTTAGGGGACCTCTTGTCCCCTTTCTTATTTACTAATATTTATATAAACCTACTTCAGTTTTCTTGTCAAAAAAGGGAAATGTGGAAATTGCACAATCACTTACGTTGCATTTTGGTATGTGATTCAAAAACATGGACACATCCAGAAAATGAAATTGAAAAATAATTTTCTGTTTGATACAGCCCAATAAATGGAATAAACTTATTCAACTGTTTCATGTGGCATGCAATTTGCAAATGAGTTATTGCAAAGTTAAATACAAGATGAATCACAATTACCATAAATTGTGAAGCCTTGCTGAATTTTATACATAGACTGATATATTTGACTATTGTACTTCTTTATAGCATTTAAAGGGATGTGCGGATTTTATGTATTTTGTGATGCTATTTGTCTTTTTAGTATCAAAATTTTCAGTTGTTTTGGTTTTATCGTCATGTAATTAATGTCATAGTTTGGAATCTTTCCAGTTGCTTATAAGTTCCTATTTTTTTTTTTTTTTTTTTTGTGTTATTTATAAAGCGTCTTTCCATATTCCTAAGAGTTACCTCTATGATTTGTATAAATAGGCTTGCTCTTTATAAAGGAAAGACATCAAATCAGAAATCAAAAGTGATACTGTCTAAATTTTTTAAATTTGAGAGAAGTTTTTTCTTATGCTCTTCATTGAACAGTCTCAACTTATCTAAGATTCTGTGGCATCTTCATCACTTTAAGTCTAATCTTGCTGGGTTTGCATTGGTATTGTTTCCTAAAAAAATGTTGTTTTCCAGTCAAAATTTGAAATTTTCGATTTAGTGTTTTCAAACAAAACATATTTTTTGGGTTTGACAATTTTGGATACAAACAATTGTAACTAGGTTCTATTCCCACCATAGTGTTAAATTTAGGAAGTTGAATACGAGCTTTATTCATTTTAAGTGGATATTATTTCTTGTTATTTGCTATTTTTTCTTCATCTTCTTCCTATTCTTTCCCCCTCTTCTCCCTTGTGTTTACCATTTCCACGCTACTCCTTTCTTTTGCTCTTTTATCCTTTTCTTATCTTTTTCTTTTTTGAACTTTTATTGCTATTCTTTCTCTTTAATATAGTTCATCTTCACATGTTAGTCATTTTCTTCCTTCTCTCTTGTTTTTTCTTTCTTTGGAAAATATATATAATGTTATCTAGGAGCATTCATCCTACCATCTTATGGGTTGGGCTGGGGTTGGTTTTCAATATTGAAATGGATTAGGTTGGGTTAGAAATTAACAACTTAATGAAGTTTGGGGTGGGTCAAGATTTTGCAAATCAACCTGAACCAAATCCAAACTCATCTAGAATTTGAAGTATTTGTTTAGTTGGCATTTTTATCACAGTCAACTACTGTTTTTGAATCACATAAATCTTATGAATAAAATTACATGAATGAAACCATTGTTGAAGACCATACTTATTTTCATATTTGATTTAAATTTTTGTCAGATATTTTCATATTTGACTTCAAAATTAGCTAAAAAAATGGGAACTTAGAATTCAATATATTGGGTTGGTTTGAGGGGTTTGGGTTGGTTTACAATTTGTACATCCCAACTTGATTGGGTTGGGTTGATATTTGATCTCAACTCAACCCAACCCAAACCGTAAACACCCCAAGTGCCATCCCAAAGTTTTGTATTCTTGTACATTTCTTGTGTTCCTGTTAGTGTATGTTGTGTTTGTGACGCTTATTTGCATGAGTAATTTGAGTTAAACTAAAAATATTAAGGGTAATATAGCCTAACCACTAAATTTGGAGAGTGTAGTTTGGGGTGAAAACTTCCTACTCTTCTTTTCTTTGTCCTTAATTTTCCTTTAGGATTTGAGAACTTTATTGCTCTCAAATTTCCTTGTGTGCTTTCCATTTGTTGTTAAATCAAGCTTTTGATTGGTTTCTTATTCATAAAAAGGAGAAAAAGAACAGTTTCCCTTTAAGAACAAAATTCAAAATTACACCTATATGAGGGAACCAACTCTTATAAACTTAAATTGTTGGCCATGATATCCCAAAATGTATATTAGAAATGTTATTAGAAAATTGGTGTACAAACTACCAAGTGCTTGGTTCCCCCGCCATTATGGGGTTTGAGGAGATAACAACAGCAGCTTTAACAATTGCGAATATTAAAACCAATGTTATGAAATTAACCAAAAAGAAAAACATGTTTAGGTCATGGCAATAATGGTGGGAAGGTGGTCGTGTTGGAATATAGGGTTGCAGATGTTTGGGGAGGTAGGTTAAGCAATATTCACATGTATAAAGTATGTGACATGTACTATTTTCCGAAGGAATCCAATATATTACTTTGTTTCCTCTCAAAAAAGAAAAAAAAGTGCTAGGAATCAGTCTAGGTTATTATGAGAAGGGATAACGCCAGTGGCCTACGCTGATAAATAAAATAGTGGTGGTAATGACAATCCACATCTTGTTTGATCTTTCAAAGATGAGTGGCATGTTAGAGTAAAGCCATCTGATTGGTCAATGCTTGTCGGTGTAATGTGGAGAAATGGTTTTATGGTTCATAGTGTTTGTCATGGTGTTGATGTTAAGGGTTGTGGTTTCATGATCTGATGACTGTTAAATGTGATGCTGTTGGTAAATGGAAATAGTGATGGTGTGTTGGTGAAATCCCAGTGTGGGTGAATTTGGTAGTGGTAGATTAAGGAGGTGGTAGTGGGATTTGAGGGTGGTTATAGTAGTCAGGTTGACTGTGCACTGGTAATGGTTGCAGTTACTTATTGGTGCTTGGCTTAGTTATAGGGTTAGCCATAGGGTTATGCCAACGACATGAAGAAATGGAAAGGAGAGAAAGAACAAACTTTTTGTAGAAAATTGTTTATTATCTACTTGTAGTGAGCACCTAGCTTTAAAAATTACCAAATTGTGACAGTTAATTGTTCTTTTAAAATATAAAAACAGCTTTGCAGAAGGTGGACAAATAACTATACAGTTTTTGAATCTCTTGTGGACCAAGATCTTTTTAGTATTCCGGCTAATGTAGCTCAAAGAAGGTTGTAGCAATATTGGAAGATTATGGTCTTTGCAGTGTGGTACACAGTATGGGAAGAAAGAAATAAAAGGCTCTTTTTGGATAGGTCTAGGTTGGATATTGCTGTGTGGAAAAGATTTTGCTACTTGGGTTTCTTGTACTAAAATGGGGAAAGGTTACAATTTGTAGAATGACTACGTCAAGGAGCAAACATCTTACATAGTCTGTAATTTTGGTTGTTTGTGGTGCCTTGATACCTCATCAGGTTCCACAGATTTATATATAATTAATATAATAGTTTTCTGTTCAAAAAAAAAATAAATAAAAAAAATTAACGCTAGGACGAACTCTGGAAAATAGTGTACTTTACCCATTTTCTCCTTGGAATGGTAGGTGTTTGTAAGCAAGAAGTAAAATAAGATTCACCAAAAGCTCACTAAGTCTTTTAATTGATAATTCTTTGAAGATGAGAAACTGTTATACACACACACACACACATGCATAGATATATGCATATATTGCTAAAATTTTCTAAATGTATTTTAATTTGCAGGTAACGGGTCCGCTGAATTGGGAACATTAAATGAATCTCTTCAAGACCTGCTGGATGGAATACAAGTAATGTCTTAGCAAATTAATATTTTACACTTCAGAATGATCTTGTTACCTGTTGGAGTGTGGTTCTTTCCTTTGTTTTTGGGCGAGTATTGGGATTTTTGAAAAGGGGTTTAATCCCCTTGTGGAGAAGGCATGGATATGTGCTGGTATACAATTTATGCATAAGGTGGCTGGCATAAAGTGAGCCAAGTGTGGTGCTGGAAGTGAACTGTGGATCTTAACCATGGAAAGCATTTATTGGATATTCTCTCTCTCTCTCTCTCTCTCTCTCTCTCTACACACACACACACACACACAC
>JAJIYU010006998.1:0-19864 GCA_030144865.1 Tinospora cordifolia | reverse complement strand
CAATGTAAGGGCATGTTGCCCAATTTTGAATAAGACTTCCGCTGAAAGTTAGTATTTCTATTTTGAGATTATTGATCAACAATGTAATAGTTTACAAAGTTATGTACTTTCCTTTGTTAATAAAGAAGTTGAATTTTTTTTTACCTGTACTTGCGTTGATTTGTGGTATTGAAAAATAGAAAGTCAAGTGTGTGTCGCTTGTAAAGTAACATGACCCAACCCACCAATTGGTTAAGTCCACTATCGAATAATGGTGGTTGTCCAAAACTCAAGGAATGTGGGGGTTGGGGTGTTACAGGCAAACACTGCCAACTGTAAGTACTTGCTCCAATTCCCCTTGAAGTTTAAAACACAAGACCTCATCATATCATCTAAAATTTGGATAACTCTCTCAGACTAACCATTTGTCTGAAGGTGAAACGTCGTACTCATAGTGAGCTTAGTACCCATTTCCTTCTGTAGACTCTGCTAGAACTGTGAAGTGAAGCAAAAGTCTCTATCAAAAACTATAGTCTTGGGCACACTAGGAAGTCTGACGATTTCTTTTACATAAATTTCTCCTAGCTTACTGACTTGGTTTGTGGATCTAATAGTCAGGAAATGAGCCACTTTGGTGAAACCACCACAATCATCCAAACAATATCTTCTCCTTTCTGATTCTTGGGCAAACCACTAACAAAATCCATGGCAATGTTATCCCACTTCCATTTAGAGAGAGGGAGTTGTTGTAACATTCCAGAGGGTTTTTGAGGTTCTACTTTTACTTGTTGACAGATTAAGCACTTGGCAACATGCTTAGCCACGTCCTTCTTCATTCCTCTCCACTAGTAAGTCTCTTTGAGGTTTTGGTACATCATATCTTCATCTGGATGCATTGTGTACTTGGTTTGGTGAGCCTCATCCATTATGGTATGCTTACTCTGTTCATTGTGAGGTACACAGATCTTCTCTCTGAACCTTAGGATATTCTCACATCTAACCTAAAGTTGAAATGCTTACGCTGTTCAACTCCTTCTATCATACCCACAAGTTACTTGTCTTGCCTCTATTCCTCCCTAATATGATGTAGTAGATCCGGTTGGCAAGACAGGTTGTAAAGGTAGGCTTGCTTGTCATTCAAGTTTATGCCTAGCCCAAAGTCTTCGATCAACCAGTACATCTAGCCCTTTTCTTCCTCCTAGTGGTTGAACTTTCTACTCAAGGCATCAACCACAACATTGGCCATCCCTGGATGGTAATGTAATTGGAAATCATAGTCTTTGAGGAACTCCATTGTTATCTACTCCGCAAGTGTACGAGATCGCAATAGTAATAACCAGTAAGACCGGATATCGTCCTCAGGGAAAAAGGGGTGGTTTGTGATTTCAAATCCCAAATTTACTATTGATCAAAGTTTTATCAAAACTATACTGAATGTAATAAAATTAAATTGAAAATTAGAGATTGTTCTAAACAAAAGTAATATTTAATGTTAAGAAATCAAAGTTTAGACATGTCTAGGATAGTGACTGCCGCTGCATAGTTTGCAATCCTTCGTTGGAGTTATAAATTACTTAATCCATGAGCTATTGCATCAATAGTTGAAATCCTTTTCCCAAGGTATTTCAACATTCACTATATTTGTTTTCTCAAACCCTCTTCCGAGGTGTCCACCTAACAAACTACGCGTTATATTCAACAATCCTTGTGCAACTCCCTAGATTGGTCAATAATCTCCCGATGAATCAATCGGTCTAAGTCCAAATTGTGATATCCACCCTTTAGGCTTCTCTCCTGAGATAGACCAAAGTATTAAGTTCAAAACATCTATGGCCAGTAGACGTAAAGCATTAATTCTACACAATAAAGAATAGAGTCTATAACTCAATAACGACAATTAGATATCACAAACTATGCATTAAACATCACATCCCAGACAATAAGACTGATTAGCTAGACATGAATTCAAAGGAAAACATGAAATTAAATTCAAAGAAGTAAAACATACTCAAAACTCTTAAGCAATCTTCAATTCTCAATGGAAATCTAGTTTTTCATGCCCTTACAGCCGTCACAGTGATTTCTTTTAGATCTTAGGTCCCTTTGACTCTAATTGCCCTTTTCTATTTATAGTCCCGCAATAAAAAGCCTAAAAAATACAAAAATCTCGCTAATCAATCGAGTGACTGCGGTCAGTGACCGCGGTCAATGATTTTTATGTCAAAACCTAGAAATTCTCCATGTTCTGCCCACCACGATTTGTCCTGTTTCTGTGCAAATCACGTTCTGGTGATCGCAGTCACCAGTTTATGGACTGCGGTCACCAGTGCATTGTATACTGGTTTGATTCTTCTGTTGTTACTACGGTCTTCAGTTCTTGGACCGCGGTCTACTGGTATTTTCTCATGATTCCTTCTCGTATTTGCCTTCTTCTGATGCATTCTTCATTTGTGTTTCACCCTGTATCTTGCAATACACTCAATTCCTTTCCCAGACATCATTTCCTCATAAAAGAATATCAAAACTATAAAAAACAAGGCTTAAAAGTTATTAAACAATGCAAATCCCTAACTACATGCAACTATTGCTAATTATGGAATTCTTTACTTCTATTCTCCCTTATTTCTTGTAAAATGCAATGTTTTACTATTCTAATGTTAGTTTGCTATGCAACTAACAAATACCCCCAAACTTAGACTATTGTTTGTCCCCGAACAATGATTCTAATCTAAAACTAACATGTCATGCCATATAAAATTAAATTCTTTTTTACTCATCATTGTAACCTCAATTTTCCATTCCTATAGTTTATGACTCATTGACACTTCCTTAGGGCAATTCAGATTGTCTAGATTTTTAGTTCATCCTCTATTCTTTCTCAACTTCACCCTTTCATTTGTTAGTATCTCAATCATCCTAGACTTTGTAAGTGATTTGCGGGTACCGTCTCACTCATAGAAATCATTTCCTAATACCTAAGTACACAGACCCTCTCAATTCTCTCCTCTATCTATCTTCTACTTAAGTCAAACTATAGTCAGGATCAATGGTCTTTCTTTTAGGTTGTAATGTGGTCTGGCTCAAGGTACAAGTGTAATAGGAATTTAAATCTGACTCAAGTGTACACTCATAGCAATAATAACAACCTATTTTTGGTCTGATTTATCAAATAGATCTTGATCGTTCTATTTAATCCTTTATATTCTTGTTCATAATCACAACCTTTTTTGATAACTCCCCCAAACTTATTTCATCACGTGCACTCCAAATTATATTCACATGTACACTCATACAAAAGTGGGGAGTGTAGCTATCATTGATAATATTGAAATACTAAAGAAATAAATATAACCTTTTTTTTCTTCTCCTTTTTTTTCAAAGGAAAATAAAAGCTGAATCAAAAACTGAAAACATATGTATTTCAATGTTAGCATCCCCTCCTTCTTTCACATCATCAGAATAGGTCATATTAAAACTATGATTGCACACAAATAGGTCCAACTGAGAGATTCATATGAGGATAGAGTGTTTATAGATATAATGTTTAGGTTCATAGCAAGAAAACAGGCTATAAGGCTTAAAATTGGTTACAAAGGATTAGAAATGTTGGGACTGGCCTTTAGGCTATGACTCAAACAATGATGGCCTACTTCATTTCCCTTCTATAGTCATTCCTAAGCAATGTTCAAGACAAATTTGATTATTTCAAGAGTTTGTGGGAAATTCTCTCCACTTGTGGTTTGGTTTCTACTCCTCACTTTCCTCAGCCTTCGGATTCTTAATTTACCTAAGACTATAGAGATCTGTCAAGGTCAAATTTCAAACAAACCAAGCACACAGACTGTTTGAAAGTACCTTAATTCTTTGTTTCATCATACTAGAGGAATTTTCAATTTCATAGGTTACTCAGTGAAAATTTTCAAAAAAAAAAATATGGCATGGATCTAGCTTAAGTGACATCTATATGCTCTATATGCTCATGTCCTAACTAATGTGCTCATGTATTATCACTAAATAGACCATCCTAATATCTGAATGCCCATAAAATATGCAGTTTAAAAGCGTTAATGCGCACAACTTATGTAACTATAAAGGAAAAATAAACCTTACATGAACTTGAAGAAGAATTTCTTCAGAGCGCACCCCCAAACTTAAACTGTGCCTTGTCCTCAAGTGCACATAGATACGTAAATGTGGGCAGGGTAACACGTCGCACATGCATTCAAAGAAAAAGAAAAGAAAGAATTAGTCTGGAAATTATGGCAAAATATAGATTAGCATTGAACCAATGAACTAACAGTCATAATTAATGCATTAACAGAAGAAAAAGAAAAACATAAGAACCACAAAGGTACAAAAATTTGATTTTCCAAGAGCAAACACAAGAGAAGCAATAGAAGTATCGAAAACATTTGGTGCTCAAAGATCTGCACTGAAAACTTTCTCCTCAGTAATAAAATCAGTGAAAGCATCACCACCATCAACATCATCATCATCATCATCATCAACATCTGTAGGCTGGGGTAGCTGCGTCGGAGGAACACAACACGCCATCTCTATGTAGGGCATAGTGCAAGGAGGAGGAGGGAAAGCTGCAGCCATATCCGGGTCCTTGCGATGCATCCACTGGGTCATGTATGCCATCCAATGCATCATAGTGTGCTCAGTGGTAGATAGAGATGCAGTAGCGGCTAAAGAGGAATGAAGAGCATCCGCAAGGTGTGTAGAGGTTGAGGCAGGATCAGTAGTAGGTGGAGGAGACTCAGTAGATGCCCTACGCCTCTTGGAAGTGCTAGATGCGATACCACTGTGGTGCTTGGTGCCTGAATCAGCTTCCCTCAATTTTTTGCAGCTATCACTGTATCAATGCCTAATGCACATTCCTCAGTCATTAACATGATTCCTCTTTTAGCAATCAAGTGTCTGTTGGACCGAATTATAGTAAACCTCTGCTTGGCTGTTCTGAATCTGTTTCTATCTGAAGGTAGAGAGGGGGTGCTTGTTGCTTCTTTTTAGATGCAGGCAATTTCATTCTAGGAGGCCTGCAAGTACAGTGATTAAGGGCAAGGAAAACAATGACATTCATGTATAATAACGCATCAACCATTCAATGAAACTGACTCAACATATGGTTATTGTGCATGGTCTAAGCATTATAACATCAAAGTCATTCGTTATGCATTAAAAGTTAAATCTCGTATTACTTGTGATGTTGAATGACATAAAAACAGATAAAAAGGCACCTCATTTTGTGAAACAACACATCTACAGGCCTAAATTTCTCATGAACACAAAATTATGCAAGTCTTTGTGCAGAAAGGATTCACATAGTGTGCATATTCAGAGTAAAGAAGGGAATAATGCGAGTCATTGAGCAAAATCACCATTTAAGCATAAGAGAACACATAAAACACTCCTAAATCATCTAAACATTCAAACAAATGTAAAGAACTAATAAGAAATCAAAAGAAACACTTACATTTTAAATGAAAATGGAGAAAATGCTTGAAATCTTGACAAAGGATATCAAAAGTCACCAAAAACTTGAAGTTTCAAAGCAAAAATGAGAGGAAAAGACCGCGATATGCTATTGTAAGGATGCATGGACTGCAGTTCATGTGCCTTTTTCATGTTTTAAAAGGCACATAAGGAATTGTGGACCACGGTCTATAGTTTCACACTGTATTCAAGGACCGCGGTCCATGTGTGTATCTCAAGGACATGTTCTATGGACCGTGGTTTGTGGAAATGCTTGTGCTGGTGACCGCGGTCCTTGTGTATTATAGCAAAATAATCCATTCTATGGATCGCGGTCTGTGGACTGATGACCGCGGTTACCAGAATGTTGTTCATGTGTTCTGGTATGTGGACCAAGGTCAGCATATCATGGACCGCGGTCTACAGTTTGATGGACCCCTTTTACTCAATTCTAAGTGCATAAACACAATTTCTCCCTGAAATCTAACAAACAAAACTCAAGAACATAATTATGCAAACTTCTATAGTGGGTTGCCTCCCACTCAGCGCTAAGTTTAACGTTGTTAGCTCCATGAGGATACGCTGCTTCAATCTTTGAGGAGAACCATCTCCACCATCTGCTTTGGTCCACTGTAGAAAATCTTCAGTCTTTGGCCATTCACCTTAAACTTGTGGCCATCCACCAGGCTCTGCACCTCGACTGCTCCATACGGGAAGACTTGAGTAACTAAAAATGGTCCCGACCATCGAGATTTAAGCTTTCCCGAAAACAAACGGAGTCTTGAATTGAAAAGAAGCACTTGCTGCCCAGGTTTAAACTCCTTCTTCTCTATGATATGATCGTGCCATTTCTTCATTCTCTCTCTGTAGATGGTGTTGTTCTCAAATGCTTCCCTGCGAAACTCTTCAAGTTCTACGAGCTACAATAACCGGTTCTCACCACAAGCCTTCGCATCAAAATTTAACTTCTTGATTGCCCAATAAGCTCGGTGCTCTAACTCAAGAGGCAAGTGACAAGATTTCCCATACAACAATTGATAAGGAGACATACCAATTGGTGTTTTAAATGTTGTCCTATAGGCTCACAATGCATCATCTAACTTGAATGCCCAGTCCTTACGGTTTGTACCAACCATTTTCTGCAATATTGACTTGATTTCCCGGTTAGACACTTCAGCTTGCCCGTTAGTTTGAAGATGATAAGGTAGGGCAACCTTGTGCCTTACGCCATACTTAGTGAGAAGGTTGTTGAAGACTTTATTGCAAAAATGTGTTCCTTCATCGCTCACTATGGCTCTAGGAGTTCCAAAATGAGTGAAAATGTTTTGTGTAAGGAACTTAAGTACCACTCGTGCATCATTCTTTGCTGTAGCCACAGCTTCCACCCACTTAGAGACATAGTCAACTACTAGCAGGATATATTGTTTGCTAGCTGATGGCGGAAATGGTCCCATAAAGTCGATGCCCCACACATCAAACAATTCCACTTCTACAAATGAGGTAAGAGGCATTTCATTCCTTCTGGAGATGTTTCCTTGCTTCTGACATGCCTCACAAGTCTTGACAAACTGATAAGCATCCTTCAACATGCTTGGCCAATAAAACCGACTCTTGAGTACACGTCCTGCTGTTCTTTGGTGGCTATAGTGACCACTATAAGGTGAAGCGTGGCAATCATGAAGAACTTTGTTAATTTCAGATTCAGGAATGCAACGAATAATCACCTTGTCAGCACACCTCCGGTAAAGAAAGGGATCATCCCAAAGATAGAACTTACTCTCATGTATGAAATGTTTTAGGCAGCTTTGAGATAGATCTGGTGGTGTGACGCCTGTAGCTTTGTAGTTAGAAAAATCTGCGTACCATGGAAGGTTGCCACTTACTGACAAGAGACGCTCATCCGGGAAGACCTCCATTATTCCCTTTGGATCAAGATTTGCTTCATTTGACAGACGAGACAAGTGGTCAGCCACAACATTTTCTGTACCCTTTTTATCTAGTACCTCAATATCAAACTCTTGCAACAACAAGATCCACTTTATTAATCTTGGTTTAGCATCATTCTTTGTAAACAATTGTTTGATTGCCGCATGATCAATGAAGGCTTGGACATGTGAGCCCACAATGTATGATCTGAATTTATCACAAGAAAAAACAACATTTAACAACTCCTTTTCAGTGGTGGTGTAGTTTTTTTGAACATCATCTAATGTTTTGCTTGCATAATAAATGGCTCTGAACATTCTATCACGTCTTTGTCCCAAAACTGTTCCTACTGCATAATCATTAGCATCACGCATGATTTCGAACGGTTCCCCCCAAACTAGTGTTGACATTATTGGAGCAGTTGTTAAGGCTTTCTTAAGTGTGTTAAAAGCTTCAACACACTCAGCTGTGAAGATAAATTCAGCCTCCTTTTCCAGCAATTGACATAGAGGACGAGTTATGTGAGAGAAGTTCTTGATAAATCTTGGACAAAATCCTGTGTGCCCCAAGAAACTCCGCACCTCACACACTGTTGTTGGTGGTGCCAGATTTTCAATGGCTTGAATCTTTGCTTTATCAACTTCTAGGCCATTAACAGAAACTCTATGGCCCAACACAATGCCCTCCCAAAACATGAAGTGACATTTCTCCCAATTTAGGACTAGATTATTTTCTTCACAACGAGAGAGGACTCGTTTCAAATTGTTGAGACATTGTTCAAATGTTTCATCAAACACTTAGAAGTCATCCATGAATACCTCCATGATGTCTTCAATCATATCAGCAAATATTGCCATCATGCACCATTGGAACGTAGCTGGTGCATTGCATAGACCGAATAGCATTCTCTTAAATGCATAAGTGCCATATGGACAGGTGAAAGTAGTCTTTTCTTGATCCTCTGGTGCAATGACTATCTGATTATATCCCGAATATCCATCCAAGAAACAGTAGAAATCATAAGCAGCAATACGATCCAACATTTGGTCCACAAAAGGTAAAGGGAAATGATCTTTACGGGTTGCCTTGTTCAGCTTCCAATAATCTATGCAAACACGCCATCCAGTTGTTGTTCTTGAAGCTATTGACTCTCCTTTTTCATTTGTAACCACAGTCATTCCCCCTTTTTTAGGCAAAACGTGAATAGGGCTAACCCATGGTGAATCTAATATAGCATAGATAATTCCAGCTTTTAGCCACTTCATAACTTCTTTCTTCACCACTTCTTTCATAATAGGATTGAGCCTTCGCTGATGTTCCACTGTTGGTTTATGTGAGTCCTCCATTAAAATTTTATGCATGGAAATGGCTGGACTTATCCCCTTGATATCTTCAATTGTCCATCCTAATGTAGATTTGTGCTCTTGCAACACCTTTAGCAACTTTTCTTCTTGAACAGGTGCAAGTGAGGAGGAGATAATAATTGGAAGTGATTTGTCCTCATCCAAAAATGCATACTTCAAATGCTCCGGAAGCTGTTTCAACTCTACTTCCTTGGGGGGCTCTTGAACAACTTCAGATGGCTGATTTTTAGGTAATTTTTCCTCTTTACTGTGGAATTCTGGTGAGGTTGCTTCTAAGGCTAGCACCACAAGCTGCTCTTCTACTGTCATAACTTCAAGAAACATTAATGAATGAGAGATGCTTCCCACCAATTCATCTTGTGAGCTTAGTGCCTCCACCACCTTGCCAATGCAAGAGTTTAGGATCTCCACCCTATTGCATTCATGTAAGTCACTAGGATATTGCATTTCTTTGTAAAGATTGAAGATCACTTTCTCATCATTAACTCTTAAAGTTAATTCTCCCTTGTATACATCAATAAGTGCATGCCTAGTAGCCAAAAATGGTCTTCCTAGGATAAGTGGTATTTCACAATCTTCTTCCATGTCTAGAACCACAAAATCCACTGGAAATATGAACTTATCTACCTTGACCAACACATCCTCAACCACTCCTTTTGGATATGTTAAAGACCTATCAGCTAGTTGAAGAGTGATGGTTGTTGGCTTGATTTCTGTCATTCCCAACCTTTTACATACCGCCAAAGGCATCAGATTTATGCTTGCTCCGAGATCACATAGTACCTTCTAAAAAATTTCAGACCCAATATTGCATGGTATAGTGAAACTACCTGGATCTTTCAACGTTTGAGGAAACTTCTTCTGTAGGATGGCACTACATTCTTCAGTGAGCTTGACTGTTTCAAAATCCTCCAACTTCTTTTTCTTGGACATGATCTCCTTCATAAACTTTGCATAATTGGGCATTTGTTGCAAAGCTTCAACAAATGGAATGTTTATATAGATTTTCTTAAACATCTCCAGAAATTTAGCAAATCGTTCATCCATCATCTTTTTCTGAAACCTTTGAGGAAATGGTAAAGGGGGAGTTTCAGAAATTTTGCTCTCTTGATTTGCTCTTGCCATGACATTCCCTTTTGATGATGCCGATTCTTCATGTTGACCTATTGATGACTTTTGCACATCCATCTCATTGCTAACAGCTCCCTCAGCTTCAATAGGTAGTATACTTGGATTTGGTGGACCTACTACCTCTTTCCCGCTTCTTTTAGTAATCGCCTTGCAGCTCTCCTTTGGATTTACTTGAGTATCACTTGGAAAAGAGCTCCGCTGTTGGTTTGACACTATTTGTGCCAATTGCCCCACTTGTGTTTCCAGATTTTTAATAGTGGCATTAATGTTTCCCACATGGATTTCAATTTCGAAAACTCTTGTGTCATTTTTATCAACCCTTCCAATCAACTCTTTGAAGAATCTTGAATGCATATTCATCATTTCATCAAGTTTATCCTCCAAAGATGGCTTTTTATCTTGCAAGGGCTATTGATTGACAAATCTTGGTGGCATTTAAGCATTTCTGTTATTTGCATATGAGAAATTCTCATGGTTCCTCACACCCGGATGATAGTACTTTGGGACATTATACCCCCCAGCTGGTGCTTGATACCCGCTGAATCTGTTCATTGCATTCATCTATTCGATTGAAGCTTTTCCATGATAAGATGACTTACTCGCTTCAGCAATTGACTGCACTTGTTGATGTTGTTGAAGTTGTGCTCCACTACTATTTTCTTACACCAAATTGAACCTATGGGTCATAGCTGCAATTTGGGCATGCAAAGCACTAATCTCATCAACTTCATGAACACCCACTCTTTTTGCCGTGCTTCTTTCTGTACCATGTCCATAAGCATTGGCTGCCATGTTTTCAATTAGTTGAGTTGCATCTGTGGTTGATTTGCCCATCAAAGATCCTCCAGCTACTGAATCTATCAAGGCCCTGGTGGGTGGTGTAAGTCTACTATAGAAAATCTGAATTTGAAGCCAAGGTAGATATCAATGTTGTGGGCAACGCCTCAGTAAGTCTTTAAATCTCTCCCAAGCTTCATACAAAGATTCAAAATCAAATTGTTTGAAAGAGCTAATCTCCCCTCACATCTGATGTACTTTGGCCGGTGTGAAATACTTTTATAGAAACTTCTGGCCCATTTCTTCCCAAGTTGTAATGCTTCCCAGAAGCAGGGTTTGCAGCCAACTTTTTGCTTTATCCCTTAAGGAGAAGGGAAACAGTCGTAGCCTAAGCTGATCTTCAGTTACTCCATTCATTTTGACTCTATCACAAATTTCCATGAAGGAGTTTAGATGTGCCATTGGATCTTCCACAGCTGAACCTCCAAACTGTTGCTGCTGCACCATGGTGATCAAGGATGGTTTCAACTCAAAATTGTTTGCATTTTGGCGTCCTTGCTATGCCTACGTAGTTGTTGTTTAAGACAGGTTTGAAGAAGTCCTGTAATAGTGCCTCCCCATTGTTACCAACACCCGAACTACCGCTTTCAGCCATGTTTGATGCACGTTCTTGAGCCTCCAACCGAATCTAACTGATTATTTTCAGCAAATCTAAATCGTAAGGGTCACAAGGGCGTTTACTCATACAAGCCTAAAACACAAAAATGCAAACAGATCAAGTGTATTTAATGTATTCTTTACTAATATAAGAAAAATCAATTAATAAGTAATAATAAAATAAATTATTGTCTTGACTAAGACCAAACCAAATTCAACTGGTTTTAAAAACACTAAACACCGTTTATCCTCGTCAACGGCGCCAAAAACTTGTTAGCTACTCCGCAAGTGTACGGGATCACAATAGTAATAACCGGTAAGACCGGATATCGTCCTCAGGGAAAAAGGGTTGGTTTGTGATTTCAAATCCCAAATTTACTATTGATCAAGGTTTTATCAAGACTATACTGAATGTAATTGAATTAAATTAAAAATTAGAGATTGCTCTAAACAAAAGTAATAGTTAATGTTAAGAAATCAGAGTTTAGTCATGTCTAGGATAGTGACTGCCACTGCATAGTTTGCAATCCTTTGTTGGAGTTATGAATTACTTAATCCATGAGCTATTGCATCAATAGTTGAAATCCTTTCCCAAGGTATTTCAACATTCACTAGATTTGTTTTGTCAAACCCTCTTCCAAGGTGTCCACTTAACAACCTACGTGTTATATTCAACAATCCCTGTGCGACTCCCTAGATTGGTCAATAATCTCCCGATAAATCAATCTGTCTAAGTCCAAATTGTGATATCCACCCTTTAGGCTTCTCTCCCGAGATAGACCAAAGTATTAAGTTCAAAACATCTATGGCCAGTAGACGTAAGGCATTAAGTCTACACAAGAAAGAATAGAGTCTATAACTCAATAACGACAATTAGATATCACAAACTATGCATTAAACATCACATCCCAGACAATAAGACTGATTAGCTAGACATGAATTCAAAGGAAAACATGAAATTAAATTCAAAGAAGTAAAACATACTCAAAACTCTTAAACAATCTTCAATTCTCAATGGAAATCTAGTTTTTCATGCCCTTACAACCGTCACAGTGATTTCTTTTAGATCTTAGGTCCCTTTGACTCTAATTACCCTATTCTATTTATAGTCCTGCACTAAAAAACCTAAGAAATACGAAAATCTCGCTAATCAATCGAGTGACCGCGGTCAATGATTTCTATGTCAAAACCCATAAATTTTCCATGTTCTGCCTACCGCGGTCTGTCCTCTTTCTGTGCAAATCACATTCTGGTGACCGCGGTCACCAGTGCATTGTGTACTGGTTTGATTCTTCTATTTTTATTGCGGTTTTCAGTTCTTGGACCGCGGTCTACTGGTATTTTCTCATGATTCATTCTTGTATTTGCCTTCTTCTGATGCATTATTCCTTTATGCTTCACCCTGTATCCTGCAATACACTCAATTCCTTTCCCAGACATCATTTCCTCATAAAAGAATATCAAAACTATAAAAACAAGGCTTAAAAGTTATTAAACAATGCAAATCCCTAACTACATGCAACTATTGCTACTTATGCAATTCCTTACTTCTATTCTCCCTTATTTCTTGTAAAATGCAACGTTTTACCTATTCTAATGTTAGTTTGCTATGCAACTAACATCCATCCACCTACGTTGCTTGATGTTCAATTCTTTCTTGGTGAAGATGTACTTCAAGCTCTTCTAATCTTAAAATAAATCAAAATTTTCACCATAAAGGTAGTGTCTCAAAATCTTCAAGGTAAATACGATGGCCACTAATTCTAGGTCGTGAATAGGGTAATTTTTCTCATAGACCTTCAATTGTCGCGAGGCGTAAGCGACTACTTGTCTTTCTTGCATCAGCACTAGTCCAAGTCTACTCACCGAGGCATCAGTATAGAGGGTATAGGAAACACCATGGGTAGGAGTGACCAGGACAGGGGTAGTAGTCAATCTCTTCTTCAGTTCTTGGAATGATTGTTCACACTTCTCATTCCAATCGAACTTAATTCCCTTCCTGGTCAGCTTGGTTATAGTTTCTGCTAGTTTGGAAAATCTTGGATGAACTTTCTGTAATACCCAGCCAGACCTAAGAAACTCCTAATCTCTGTAACTGTCTTAGGTTGCTTCCAATCCATAATTGCTTCCACCTTCTCTGGATCTACAAAGATGCCTTCTGTTGATACTATGTGGCCAAGGAACTTGCCCTTCTTCATCTAGAAATCACACTTGCTGAACTTGGCATGTAAATAATGCCTTATGAGGGTCTCCAACACTATTTGCAAGTGTTCTAAGTGTTTAGCCTCTGACTTGAAGTAAATTAGAATGTCATCTACAAATACTGCCACAAGCTGATCAAAATATTATCTAAACACTTGGTTCATCAAGTCCATGAATGTTGTTGAGGCATTGGTCAAATCAAAGGCATTACGGTGAACTCAAAGTATCAATATCTTGTTCTGAAGCTAGTCTTGTGTATATCAGACTCCTTAATTCTTAAATGGTGATATCTTGACCTAAGATCAATCTTTGAGAAATGGGTGGCTCTTCTCAATTGATCAAATAAGTCATCAATCCTTGTCAAAGGATACTTATTCTTCATTGTAGCTTGGTTCAACTTTCGATAATCGACACAAAGTCTCATAGAACCATCCTTCTTCTTTACGAATAGTACCTGAGCTCCCCAAGGTGACTCACTCGGCCTAATAAATCCTTTTTCTCGGAGGTCATTGAGTTGAGACTTCAACTCGATCAGTTCCGCTGGTGCCATTCTGTAAGGAGGTATGGCGATAGGTTTGGTTCCAAGGTGAAGTTCAATCTTGAACTCTAACTATCTAGCAGGTGGGAGTTTGGGTAAGTTGTCTAGGAACACATCCTTGTATTCACTAACCACTACTAGGTCTTGAATTTTCTTTAGTTCTCTATGTTCTTCTTTAGAGAGTTCCTGAACTCATTCTTCTGCCTTAAGTAGCTCAACATGGCTATGGTTGAACTTCTTAGTAATCTCTGCATATCACCATTGATTCTATAGGTCTCCCTTGAAGTTAGGGTTATGGTCACTCATCTTTTATGACAAGCTATCTCGGCTTGGCACTAATCTAACCAATCTCTTCCCAAGATTACATCATAGTCATTAAAAGGTAAGGTACATAGGTCAACTATTAAGAGTTTATCCTCAAACCTTAGGTCACAACTACACATTCTTTTTGAAGTCATAGTGGTCCCTATTGGTGTGGACACATTCAAAGTTACAGGTAGTGTTTTCGTCACAAGTTGTAATCTATCAGCTAGTTCTTTAAAAATAAATGATTTAGAGGCCCTTGAGTCAAACCACAATTTCACATAATTATTGAACGATAAAAATGTACCTTCCACTATAGTGACCTAGTCTTCTTGAGCCTCAACAGTGAACATTCTGGCCTAGTTCTGCCCACGACCCTAGTTATGCCCTTGATTGGCATTCGACTACTGTTGCCTCCCCTAAAGATGACCATTTTGACCTCTTCCCTACTATGGTTGTTCCTGAGGAACTCGAGCCTGTGCATTATGACAATCTCTAGCCAGATGACCTTTCTGGTTGCACACGAAACAAAGCCCTTGCTTCCTTGCTTATTTCCTTGACTTGTTCATGGCCTACCCATGTTTCTGTGTATGTGGTGCTTTCCCACCATTCTTTCTTTTCTTCTGAGCCCCTAGGTCATTTTCATTCTCGAACCTCTAATTCTTCCCCTTCAACCTTCGTTCCAATTTGAGTTCTTGTTCTAGTTTATGGCTTTTTCTACGACGTCTTCGAAAGTATTTAGGCCCAAAGTCTTCACTCCCTTTCGGATCTCCATCTTGAGACCCTTTTACGAATCAATTGGCCTTTCTTTTATCTTTCCTAATCAAATCTAGAGAGCATTTGGCTAGTTCGGTGAACTTCCTTTCATATTCAGCTACAGTTATGTCCCTCTGATTCAATCAAACAAAGTCCTCTTGTAGCTTGCTCAAGGTTGCCTCTGGAAAGAACTTTTCATAGAAGACTTTTGAGAAGTTCACCTAGCTTATGGCATCCACATCTGTATTAGTGTCCATCCTTACCATACACCACCAACTTCTAGCTGGCCCTTTGAAGTGGTGCGTGACTAGTGCCACCCGTCTCGACCCAGTTACCTTCAGTACATTGAGAATTTCCTCCACCTCTTGGTACCAGTGGTCGACCGAGATGCAATCTGTAGTCCCATCAAATGAAGGAGGATGGAGCTCCTATAGCTCTATCAGCATCTTCCTCTATTTCTCATCCTCTAAACCCTCCTGAACCCTCTGATGTTTGAGATCTTGGGCCATAGGTGCTAGCTCTTGAACTTGGATAGGTTCAGGTACTTGAGGCTACCGGGCCACCTGAGGGATTATCTATGGGAGTGCCCTCAACAGTTGATCCAACACCTTTTGTGACATTTCATTCATCATGGCTTCCATCTGTGCCTCCATTCCAGCAGGTAGCTCTTGTTCCCATTGCTCAGTCTCATCAGAGGTGGTGGATCGGGTTGCGTACTTCCTTACTCCAGCCATTTTCTATAATTTGAGTAGGTTGTCAATATTTTCCTTATCAAACGTTCATATTATCATGACTCTAGATTCATGTCTCTAGGTTCTCGATCTATTCAATGGCCTAAAAGTTTTTCTTCTAGGTTTTTTTCATGCATTGGTACAAGATTTGGTCTCAAAGTAAATAAATAATAAAGCATGCATATCATACATTCATACAATCATGCTAGCACGACAAGGTTTTAAGCTTCCACCTAAGCTTTTAGGTTCAAGTGTCCCATATCACTCTACCCCTTCCACTTAGGTTTTCACCTAGAATAGAGCCGCACCTAAACAATTTTGCAAATTACTAGATAACTAAGGTTTTCGAGCCCATTATATTTCACCATCCCATATTGACGAGCATAGAAAAACTCATTCTGCTAGAGTTACCGATCATTCACCACACATGGTCCATCATTCTTTGAGTCCAGGCTTCCTCCATGACCCCAACTTCCTATGCATCCTATACTAAATAGAAACTGAAAAATATAGAAACTTCCTGATCCCGTGTCTTAGTCAAACAATTTTTTGTTTTCACACAAGTTTCAGTCTCTAGCCCATGTTCTAAAGATTTATGCTTTTGATCCACTGTGCCACCCATGACTACACTACGTTTTTACCTAAGGTCTTTCGCTTGGACCTAAGGTTATGTCTGGCTAAGTCACAAGCTTTATCTAGCCAAAATACCACCTTTGGCATCTTTTTCAACTTTTATTTGATTCCTTACCCTAATTCTCCACCTTTTAATTTTCTTTTTCTAGAAAGTAAAGGTGTTCTTCAACTCAGATTACTCGTACAAGCAGGTGGAACAACCTCCAGATTGAGCAGCGAGACCAAGGTCTACTTAGCAACCATGCTTTCTAAGGTGAGATAACCCACCTCCCTTTCAATGTTTAGCTTTACTCAGGACAAGGCTTACCCATTATCAGCTCAACTTATAGTTTTTGTATCCAAACAAAATGTTTTAAAAACATATACTTCCTTTTTGAAAACACTTTCTAAAGCATTTTTCAATTTTAAAAATATAAAATAGGGCATTCAAGATTCAATTCAATTCAAAGTGAAACCCTAATTTGAGTTTCTAATTCTAGTCAAACAACCACTGATTGACTTTCTAATTCTAGCCCAAGGCATTCAAGATTCAATTCAATTCAAAGTAAAACCCTAATTTGAGTTTTTAATTCTAGTTAAAGAACCACTGCTTGACTTTCTAATTTTAGCCCAAGGCACCTAAAGCCTAGGCTCTGATACCACTTTGTAACACCCCAACCCCCTAGAAACAGGTTTAAGCTCAACCACTTTGGTTTCTTACATTTGTGCACACACGCTCACATATGGACCGATTTTGCATGAATAAGGCATAGTGCACATGATCACTTGTCTTGGTGTGTGGAATCACCCTTCTTTGATTTTCCAATTCCTATAGGATGTCTCATTCCTTGGGTAACTGTGGGCATACAAGATCAGTTGTATGGCATATGGGATCACTTTTCATGAATTCAAATGATGGACACGTCCCATGGAACTTTGGGTAGGGTAGGTGCACATGATCATGGTGTTCCACCCATGTGTCTTGTACATGTTAGGGGTGGCCATGACATCATAGGTTCACAAAAATTAAATAAAAATTAATATCTCTTTATTTACAAGGAATTATGATTTCTAACATATAGTTTTGGAATCACATGAACCTAATGCAAATTTTAAGATATGGTTTGGCCTAAGGTGATTTTGCCTCAAAAACTTTCCTTATTAAAAATCTACTAAGGTCACTAGGCAAATAAAACTCTAAATCTTGGCAAATTGTTCTGATTTTTGGATATGTCATTCATTTTGTTAGTTCATGTCATTCTATTTTATTTCTGGTCATTTCGATCCCTTGAAGTACCCTAAATGCCAATTCTTTCTTAATTTGGACCCCTAAAGGGTGTTTGCAAATGAAAACCCTAATCTTAACCAATTGATCTAATTTTTGGATATGTTGTCCAATTAGTCGGTTCATGTCACTTTACTTCATTTTAGATTGTTTTGGGTTCCTAAGAGGGTCACTAAATGAGAGTTTGGAACCTGCCAAATTTAGCCCTGAAATGAGTTCGGTTTCATTTTGCACCTAATTTCAATGAATTGATGATAAATATCATGTAGTTGAGTACAGAGAATTCAGGGTATTACAGTATATGTATATGGATGTACATACACACACACACACAGATATATATATATATATATATATATATATATATATATATGTACATATGTATGTATGTATGTATGTATACATGATAGAGGTGATTGAGTTGGATGGATAATACAAAAAGAAAAAAAAAGACAAAATGAGAAGATAAAATCAAAACGTAGCTAGTTGGATGATAAGGGAGAAGAAAAAGAAGATTATCTTGGCAATAAAATGTACAAAAAAAAATTCTAAACTAAATGACACTAAAATTAAGATTTTTGGAGGTCAACTGATATACTAAATTTATATTTATGTGATTTGAAGATTAATTAATAAATATAAAAAATGTATATAGGGTAAAATAATATTAAATAATAGGAAAAGGAAAATATGTAACATAGGAAATAATTAAAAATTTTCTATTTAGTGTATTGAAGTGCCAAATTTATGAAAATAGTTGGTTATTATGTACCAAAGGTGGGACACATGCAGACAATGCAGGTTTTTGGTATTTTGGGTCAATACTAAGTGCTTGTTGACCACGTTCACCCCTTCGATCATACAAGTTAGCGAGTATTAGGCCTGATTAGAATTGATTATACTAACCAAAGTTGACTAAATACATAACTGAACCACAATTGACTGCATTAATCCTTTGACTAACTAAGGACCATAAAGTTAGATTTGAGCCAAGTTTCATATAGATTTTAAGAAACCATGTTAATCACGTAAGATCAAACATTAGTGGGATGCGATCAATCACTAGAGGGGCACTGAGAGCTGAGCATCCTTGTGAGTAATGTTTTCTAATTTATTACTTAACTTGTTATTCTATTCATAAATGAAATGTATTACATATTGAAATGCATTTACAATCTTTAAATTGGTTTTTAAATAAGAAAATGTGCACCAAATCTCGAGGTTTGATGGTGCGAGTTAGGGTATTGGATGTGGTAGAGTATTGGGGATGAGTGGGCGTCGTACCTAGGGGTATGTTCTGGGCAAGTTTATCAATGGGGTTCCCCCATGGAGGACCTAAGGCGATACATGAGGTATGAGCTAGCAAATCCCTATGATATAATATGAGAATATGTCTAGCCGTCAGGAACACCCACTCGAGTAGATTTATTGTTCCCTTGTAGGCTATTGAGATCTCTGGCATGTGTTTTCATCAATGAAAAACCATTTTCAAAATGGAAGGTGAGTGACTGCATTTTGGATTTGGCAAGCTCAGCTTACGAGTGAGTTTGTCAGGGCACTATACTAGTTGGCTTGCCCTTCTCCCTAGGGATGGGATCTCGACAATGTTGGTATCAGAGCCAAGGTTTTTCAATTAAGGAATAACAATTGTTATTAACCTAGGGAACCTCAGAGTAATTGGGAAAGTTAGAAAAAAAACCTAGGCATGAATTGGAGTAGACACCCTTGGAGTTTTAAGACTTAGAGTTCGAACCTTGTGGATTAGACTATCACTTGGAGATAGTTACCTTCACGTGTAGTTATCTTTTGTTATAATCACTTAAAGTTGTGATTTGATTAATTTGAGAAATGGTGGAAGTTTAATATTTTATGTAGACCACAATGACTCCTAGACATGGGAGACCGCGTAGGATCCCAGAATCGATGCACCACCACCTCCGATTAAGCCTAAGCTGTAACACCCCAACCCCCGTATCATTAAGCATTGGACGCATCCACCATTTTTCTTGATAGCGGACTAAACCAAATGGCGGGCCGGGCCGGTGTTACATTACAAGCGACGCACACTTGACTTTCTATTTCAGTCATTTCATGCCTTGATCGTATTTAACCGTACATAACTTAA
>JAJIYU010006997.1:0-19757 GCA_030144865.1 Tinospora cordifolia | reverse complement strand
GTGTTCTCTACTTTGTTGGTGGGACGTGGGGGGGGTGGGGGGGGGGGGGGGGGGGGGGCGGGAGTGGGGGGGGGGGGGGGGGGGGGGGGGGGGGGTATCCACATGCATGATTGGAAAGACCTCATGTATTGAAATCAATATGGCCATGATTATATTTGCCTGTTTATCTCAATAAATTTTTTCGTTTAGACATGGCAAGGGGCTGAACCATTGAATGTTTACCGTTACAATTGCAAGCAGTCCATGTGTAGATGTAATTGACATTGCAATATATAGTTCGCCATCAAGATGGTAAATAATTTTCCACTTTATTTTTATCATATATTATTATTAAAAGGTGTTCATTGTATAGAACAACTAAATATATATATTAGATGGATCCAACTTCTACTTTTAGAAACAAAAACAAATATGTGAAAATTTTTAATAGCATACTATTCTAGTTACCAATGTACTTGAATCCAAATCTAACTACGCCAGGTATGTGTATATTCATGACATAGTCATCCCAATCAATGCAGTTTGCATCAAAATTAAATGCTTCTGCTTCTCCTCCAGCCTCTCTTACAGCCCAACGCAGCCTTTCCGTATTAAAGTCGTCAAATCTGCATCATAAATAGTGTAATTAATTTCATTAATACCAAGCATGTATAGTTAGGTGGGCTATTTTGTAGCTATGTCATCTGCCACCGCTCCACAAAATTTAAACAAAATAATAAATAAATGAAGAGGAAAGATCACCACATACATTCCCTTGAAAAATATGTAAGGTTTATAAAGTTCAATGAAATATTGACTTGTTTTGATGTTATGATTGAGCTGTGTACACAATCTTTGCAGCTTCTGACAAAATACTGCGTTTAACAGTTGAAGACCCTGAAACAAGTGAGAGTAATGTGTAAGTAGGCAATGTTTAATTATATATTTTACTATTATATATACTTACATTTTTTTTCTATAAATTAAAACTGCGTTATTTATAATTATATTGAATACATGGACATTATAATAAAGTATATTTATAATAAATTAAAATCAAAATTAAGCTGACCTTCAATGGTAAAATGTAGCGTATGTTCATGTATCGGTAGAAATTGTCCATTGAAGTGAAGACAAGAGGCTTGCTGACCTTGACGGAGTTCCCATCTTTTCCTATCCATGGATTTTTAGTGAAATATCTGTAGCCATATTCTTTGAACGCCATTGAATTTATGGGATTTCTCATGGATGACCCAATATGGTAGATAGCCAGATGATCAGATGGTTGATTTGCATTGGCCACCATAGCTACGATCATGGCATTCACCACCATGTCCCCAGGTATCTGCATATGTATGTATATATATAGTAGAACCAATTCAAATGCCAAATAATAATCATAAACAATATAGTAATAAAAGAAAACATTAAAGAGTCATAATTTACTTATGAATTAACATATATTTCAAGGCAATCAAGGTCTATAAAACTGTAGGAGTCATTTATACTTTTTTGAGTATTAGTGCAAGTAACAGTAATGTAATAATAAAGGTGACTTACCAAATCAACGATTGTCTCGGGATCTCCAAGGAAGCATTCCACTCTCCCCATCCCATATCCCACAGTCAAGTGATCAATGGTTCTAGTACAAAATCCAAGCTTTAGGCAAAACATAATTTCTCGAGCAAAGAAAATATACAAAGGACATCATTCAAAATGCAATTGATCTAAAAGTCATATAAGTATTTCAATATATATCTTCTCCTTCTTCTTCTTGTTCTTCTTCTTTGGTTCCTAAGTACATTGCGTGATTCTATCTTAATGTGATGGGATAAATGATGTGAAAGTTAGGCTCTGGAATCGCAACCCTGACGGCTCATGTTGCTCAGATTAACCCAAGCTCCAGGCTTGGTAATTTGTAGGTTAACTCAACCTTATCCAATATTTCAAGAGAGTAACTAAAAAAAATCTTACAAACATGTTGTCTAGACTTTTTTCTCCTTTTTTTTTTCTTAATGTATTTCTCAAATTATCCTCATCCCTATATCCCATCTAACTTTTACCCTTTGTCGTCATGGTCGTCATCATCATCTTCCTTGTCTTTTTTTCAAATAACTTTGATTGAAAAATGAAGAAGAAGCTGATGAAAATGATATTAAAAAAAAATGGAAAATGAGAAAAGAGTTCTAAACTATGAAAACAAGGCATCAAATTGATACGAAGTTAAAAAAATATTTCAGAAAAGGCTGGAATGGTAATAATATAAAAGTTGAAATTATTTAACCCTACCATTAAATTTGCCTAAACGTTTATGAGTTATTTGGGACATGGGATTTGATAGAATAAAATTTAAAATAATTTTCTTCTCGTATTTGACTCTAAAGGGATATGCCTAAAATTAATTATAAATCTACCACCTATTTGGGATAACAATCATAACTAAGCTTTTTTTTTAATATAATTCCATCTTTATTGGTTATAATACTGTTGCAAAGTCATAGTTTTGTTTTTTATTTTTAATATTTATTTATAGTTAATCTCATTTTTGCATCAAACATTGAATAACTTTAATTTTAATGTCTCTTTAAACTCAACTTCATCATATCCTGTTCAATAAAAATAATCTTATTCTAACTTATCAATAAAAATAATCTTATTCTAACTTGCACCCCAAGCACATTAAGCCTGCCAATAATCTCATTTTGCCCTTTCAGTAAGTCAGTAAGGGCATCTTTAACTACAGTGATAAAATGCTCATTGAGTGGTGAATGATGGGGCCTCTGACACCAAATGCCATGCTACATGTTGTACAGCACAACATATATATATTTTTTTTAATTTTTTAAATTTTTTAAATAATATCCATAATTTTTTATTTTAAAAAATAAATAAATAATATTTTTATTTTTTATTTTAAGCAATATTTCTTTCAAGATAAAAATATTTTTAAAAAATTAAAAATTAACTATTTTGAAGAAATAATTTTTAAAAATAAAAATTATAATTTTTTAGAAATTAAAATAATTACATATAATTTTTGTTCAAGTATAAATAACTTAAATTATATGTATGATGAAAAGAAATATATATTTTATAAATTATATATCATAAATAATTTAAAAATGTGTTGATATATTTATAAATTTTATATAGTATAGTTTATATATTTAAACTAATAAAAAAGATTTAATGGGTTGTTAATGTTGTAAAGATGACCTGTACCGCCCGTAATGACAAATGTAGGCCAACTTGGGAGCCTTTTTGAACGGGTCCCGTTGAAATCCTAAAAGACTTTTGATGGAAATCCTAAAAGACTTTTGAAAGTAACTACAGAACAGTTGTGCAAGAAGTAAGTTCTTCCAGTACCCATAAATGAAGTGAACTTTAAAGGCCCAGTTATTATGTTGGGCACACAAGGGTCCGTTCAGTTCCAATCTCCATATTCTAATAATCTTGTAGTTGTAAGCATGCATATCTGTGCTTTATATGGAATAAATGAATAAAGTTTAAAAATAGTGCTCCACATTTCTTCAAAATATCAAAATTTAATCATTATTTATTACTGTTAAACTAAAATTTATCTGGAAAACTCAAGAGTGTTTTTGTAAAAGCTTTACTTCTTAAAATATTATTGTCAAGCTTACTATTTAAAAAAATTATCTAGAGTCAGATCAAATGTTTCGTGTCTCTATTTTGATTTTTTTATGGCTAGATTTAAACATGAAGATTTTTGAATACTTTTTCTATTCATATAATTACCAACCCATTTTATTTAATTGTACAGAGAGACATGCTTGGCACATAAATAGACTAGAATAAAATTATTTTTTTAAGATTACATTAAATCTAATAAAATAGGATATGAATAGATATAAATAATTACAAATATGCAAAATTTATGAAAATACATAAAAATAATCCTTCCTTTTGATCATCAATATTCTATCAAATTATAGTGACATAAAGTATACATTAAATTATATATATATATATATATATTCATTCTCATTGACAACTATGAGAAAGAGACTTTAAAAAGTTCTAACAAATTTTATCCAACCACCAGAGGAGCCATACTCTAAGCAGAATATTTCTGTTTATTCTTTATTTTTTTATTTTTTTGTAATCTCGGTCCTTATCGATTCATCAGATAGAACATAATTGATTTTATAAAAAAAAAAAAAAAGAAAAGAAAAAGATAAGAAAAGGAAAGGAAAGTCTTTAATTTTGAAAATCATGAAAACAGCTTAAATTTTTAGATTATTAGATGACAGTCACTTGCATCAAATGACGACATCATGAAATAAGGCAACTGAAAATTTAAAAACTCAGTAATTTAAAATTACCTAATCCCTTCAACCCAACCAGGGAATGGCTCTTTGAATGTGCTGGTGATGACGGTTGGCCGAATTACAGCGACCGGAAGGTTCTGTTTCAACTGTCCAATCAACATTTCTCCCATTGCCTTGGTGAAAACGTAGGTGTTTGGCCATCCGTACATTCTTGCCCTGTTACCAAATTTTAAATAAAAAGAAATACCATCAAATACTTCAAATTATTTAATAACGCTGCCATTGTACTTCATGATTCAATAAAAAATCAAAAAAATAAAAAGAAAATATGGCTTCAAGTTTTTTTTTAAAAAAAAAAGTAATAAGAAAATTCCTTTTTTCATCTCCTAAAATAATCTAATTTTCTAAATATATTGTACTTATAGTTCTTAAATAATTTTAATGTTCACAATTTTAAATTAATGTGTTTTCTGCATTTTGAAACAAGTACTTGCATATTTATTCGTTGTCGTATAATTTTAAAAATTTAGAAAAAAAATATTTTTAGGATTTGAAGAAGCAATGCTTTATCAAATTTAGTATTCTTACCTTATTATGGATTCTAAGTTTTTAGTTCATGGTATTTACTGAGGAAAAAGGTTTCATACTAGTGTTTAGTCAATAAATTTTCATAAAAAATGTACGGCTACAAGCATGTACATATAAATATATTAATTTTGAATGATATAAATGCACATGTGTAGTCCTCAGGATGGCAGTATTAAATAATATTGGCATATTTAACTCTCTCCCTATCCGGCTACTTGTATATCATTCAATGCCCAACAACCCTAATAAATCCTAATAATTGTTATTTACTATAAAATTATTAATAGTACGGTGAGAAACTTTGATTATTGATGATTTTTTTTTGGATGGTTTTAATCAATTGTGATAATAAATTATTAATGAATATGAAAGTTTTTTCTATTATTGACAAACTAGATTCTCACCCTCTACTATTAATTGGATGATTGCTAAAATTATATAATAAAAAATAGATATACTTCTGAATGCATATAGTTTATCTAATAATTATAAATAATTTAGTTGTGTATAAAAAATAATTCATCATAAGAATTATATTAATAGTTTCTATCTACACTGTGCATCAACCTTTTTTTAACTCCTGCACTAAGCACCAATATAATGGAGATTTTCATGATTTATATGATATTTTTCAATATATATACATTTCCAAAATATTTATAAAAAATTCAAGCACAAGCATCACAAAAAAGGAAAAAATAATGTTTCTATAGTATTACACAGTTTTATAATATTGACATGGAGAAGAAAATGCTATTGTAACAAAACAAAATACATAAAGCTAATTTATCGAGTATAATTTATATTTTATATAATTGCAAACTCACAATTGGTGTCGTATATATTGAAATGAAATGTGCATGATAAATAATTTAATAATTGTTAATGTTACAGTTATATAGATGAATTAGCATAGTCCAAAACAAAACAAAACAAAAGCACTTAAATATATAAAAAAAAAAAATACAGAAATTTATTAGCAATAAATAATTTTGAAATTAGTCATGGAATGGGATTTTAGTTACAAACCTTTGTAAGCCAAATTCTTTCATGGCAAATTTCTCTTCCTCCACAGTCAATTTTTGTGCCCGGAGTTCCTCTAATCTTTCATTCACCAGTTTCTGCTCGTGTTGGATGTCCAAGTCCATGGCTCCATTAAGTGCTTCCCCCATCTGGAAAGGCTTCTCTGTCACAAGTCCCGATTTTTCTCCGCACACATAAGCTATATAATATGCATCACAAGTTAAACCATTCGATCATGAGAGACGTTTTCATTAGATGTAGATTTTAGATATTACTGAGATAAACAGTAAGAATTAAATTTGATCTTGATTTATTTATAATTTAGAACATATATAATTAACAGACTTTCTCTTCCGAATTGACATACTGTCATGCATATAAGCTACCTAATTAGTTTGGGCCAGTTCAACATTTTCGCTTTAATTACCACATTTAATTCACCTGTTGAGACATGTAGAAGAATCTCTACTTTCGCACAATTCTTTGCAAAGTCGAGAACATGCCTGGCTCCCAGTGTGTTTATACCGAGTGCTATGTCGTATCTGCATCCATGCAATCAAATTTTATATACATACTTTTCAAGGAGCTCCTGCCCATATATATATATATATATATAGGAAATGGTATAAGTGTTACCTTGCATTAAAACTAATTGTAGCAGCTATATTGACAACAACATTAACTTCTCTCCACATATCTTCCCTCATCTTCAAGTCTGTTATTCCCAAGTCCTCGCGAGAGATGTCCCCAACCACTGGGATAACCTTGTTTGAAATGAAGGAATCGAAGTCATTACCCAATTTTTCTCTTAGTATACTGAATAACTCCTTCCCTGTCACCTGAAAATTCAACAGTAAAATTCATTAAAACACAAAAGCTATCCGGCACAAGCCATAGTTATATTCCAGTCCTCATAGTGCCAGAAGATTATGCTAATGTGCTTAGTCTAGCAATTCATGTAGGCAACGATTTATATAGATGTATTTCTGAGATTTTCAACAAAAAAACAACAGACTCTTAGCAAATGCTATACTTACTAATGGCCAATAAAAAAGATCCAACCATGTTTATTATGATCCTTTTGTATTCATTAGATCATATATATATGTTTGTGTGTAATAGACATTGAAGTGCATAATATACACTTGCATTGCATGACACAATATGATTCCAATTTTTACAGGTAGCATACTTTTTTTTTTTTTTTTGAGAGAGAGAGAGAGAGAGAAGTTTTGACGACCCAAAAATTATATATTACAATCACCATGCATGTGGCGTTCTTCTAATTTTTATTTCATAATGTGGTAATGCGGTGTGTTGCCACATTAGCTTAAGAGTTGCGCGTCCGGGCGTCTTAAGCCAATTTAGGGCCCTGTATCCGTTAAATAGCTACCTCATCATGCAGGCGTTGTTTGGCCTTTTGGGTGTCTGCAGCTCTTATAATTAAGAAAAGTCTCTTCACTTTTGGCTGAACTCTCAGTATTTTCTCCACGAAAACTGCAACAATGGAAACCATTTACAATCAATTGGTGTTAGAAGATGTAGGAAAGCTAGATGCATGGCAGAAGAAAGCAAAAAAAGTTAATATGCGGTCGTAGTACTCTTTGCTAGAAAACCAGTGGAACCAGTAACAAGAATGCTCCTATTCTCCAAAGACTTCAGAATGTTGCCCAACTCCATTAGAACTGATCAGAAGAGCAAGTAATGGAGGGGAGAGAACGCTTCTGACATTATGTTTGATCCATTATGCACATATTTATAATAGGATTTGCTTGCGTATACGTAGTCCACCAAATGGCCCTTGTGGATGGGTTTGTTTTTTGCTTGGTTGGATTATAAATACTGTAGTAAAAATAATGCTATTTATCCGTCAGATCCTCCATTGTTTCCTTCTACCTATTAATGTCACGAAAGCGAAAAGAAAATATTCAAATATAAAAATAATTCTATATATTGGACTATTCAAATATAAAAATAATATACACATTTCTTAATCAATTTGGCTCGCACGTACCATAATTCATGACCACATTTCTTAATCAAACCAACGACGATCAAACAAAATATGTGATCGTTCCTCTTCATGTTTTAATTAGAATTGAGTTACCAAAAGTGAGATTATCAATTTTTTTATCTACCCGGGCGGCGCCCAAGTGGTATTTTCCAATGCTTTGTGTCACTGTACTAAGTGACAAAGGTCCTTTTAGCCCACACTACAAGGAGGGTTTCGGTTTGAAATTTGAAACCAAGACTTCAATTAAAGAAAATAGCTGTCAAACTAACTAACAAGGCTCGTTCATATTTAATTAATTAATTAATTAATTAATTTGGTTCATTAGCTTTCCAAAGTTTTTCCTTCTAGTATGTGTATATAGGTTTAGAATGTAGCAATGGGGAGGTGATCATCTTCTACCAACCAACCCAAATCTTTCACGGTTTTTAAGAAAATAATTGAACCAAAAATAAGAGTCAATCATTCACACCCTATTCATTAGTTATAATTGTTCAACCTCTTTTCTTAATTCAATTCTAAATCTCATTTTAATTTGGGAATTGATATATAGCTTAAGCTTGAAGATCATGCAATTTTATAGTCTAACTATTAACTTAACCAACCTATTACTGAAATTAACTCGAAATCAAAAGCTCAAGGAAGTTAATTAAGTTGAATTGATAGATATATATAGATATCTAATATTTGGACCAAGTTAAAGTATGAACACCTTCAAGGTCTCAGCTGCTGGTAGAAAAACACTACTGACTTTTTGATCTTGTGTTCTACGCGACGTTGAGCATATCGACCTAATAATAAATTATAGATACATTTAAATTGTGTTTCCATATAAAGTTCCAATATTTAACTGTTATTGTCATGAAAATAAGCATTTGCTTTGTCTATACGAAAAAGAGCATCTTGTCTAATTTGGTTGGGAGGCGGTGGTTAGGAAATAGAAGATTCTACTGAAAGATTAAACAAAAAATGAAAAATCAGATTATATATATATATATATTTATATATCTTCACCTGCCAATCTTTTTTTCTCTATACTTATGCCTTAGTCGCACTTGATCAAAGAAAAAAAACCTTATGCACAATTCTATGCCTACATGCGCAAGGCATGATCACGAAGTTGTGAGAGTGTATCTCTTTTTATTAAAAAAAATCGTTATCTCACATGTTGAATAGTTTTATCAACATCAAAATTGAAATGAATTTGATAATACATAAATAGGTTTTGGCAAGAACAAAGGTGAAAGTCACCTACTTATCTTAACCATCTATCATTACTAATTAAATTAAATGCAAAAGAAATTTAGGATACGATGTGAATAGGATTAGAGAGCATTATAACATAAAAACTGAGTTTGCATTTTCTTTTGAAAAAAATAGATAATATAATGTCTAAATATTTCCACTTTTTAGTTCTTTTTTAAAGTACTTAAAATGGAAGGCAGTCCAAGCAAATTTTGTGTTATATTTATGTATGTATGTATGTATGTATGTATATGTAATGACTTTGTTTTAATGTCTTGGCATCTTGATCAAATAAAAGAAGATTTTTAAGAAAATATTCAATAATTTAATTTTTGAGACCAAAAAAAAATAGAAGTTTTGAAGAAAATTTGAGAAATTTGAAATGTGGCCAAATTGAGAAATTATTGAAAAACTGAAGGGAAAGAAATGAAATAAAAAAATTATGATAGTAATGCTTGGCAAGTGGACACCTAAGAGGCAAAACACTCATGACAATATGTTTATTCTCTGGTTAAATGAAAATCATGAGGTGCCCATTACATAGAGCACAATGAGTTGAATTGGAGCACGAGGTGTCAAATTAGAGTATGAGATCTCAACTTAAAGCATGAAGTGTTGACGCATGGAGAACTAGGTGTCAACGTGAAGTATGAGGTGTTGACACATAGGCACGAGGTCAATAGATAAAGCATGAGATGTCAACATGTAAAGCATGACGTGACAACTGCAAGCATGAGGTGCTAGCTCACTCTACTATGTATTGACACGTGTGCATGGGGTGGCAACTCAAAATGCTAGGAGTCAATATGTGTGCATGAGAAAGAATGAATAAGGAATACATTATATGAGATTATACAATGTCAAGATATTGATGGATAGAGCCCTAAGGGTGAGAGTAAGACATTGGAAGTAGGCTAGCTGCTTAGCCAAGGAAGCCATACATCATATTTTAGATTCTCCTTGGTGTTTACCTTAGATTTTGATGATGAAATAATGTCTAACTAAGGCAATTAATGCTTGAAAACGAATCATTTACATGTATTCATGACTATTAGGGTGTATTTGATGCAACGCAATAGTCTTGAACACTTATTGTGATTCTTTGATGCAACAATAAACTATTTTCTCACTTGAGTCCCGCATTGAGAATTTGTGATATTTTTTGAGATTATACATTTTTAGAACTTGACTAGGGTTAAGCACTCCTAATAGATCCCAAAGTAGTGCAGATTATGGTTAGAGAAAAGAGTAGGTGAGATTTAATTGGGAAACGAGGTAGAAATAGTATAATATTTGTAAATATGATAGTAATAGTTGAATTGTGATTATGTTCACAAGAAAACCAGTTGATTAATTTCTGTGACCTAAAAACCCTGAATTCCACAAAATGTACATAGTTAATTTCTTGCATTTTCTTTATATGTTCTATACTAAAAGTATGATGAAATATGTTATGCTATGTTCAATTGCACATAATTAATGAGGATTTAGAAATTGTTTTAACAAAAATCATGGCATTGTATATGTGGGCGTTCCCTGAGTTTGTGAGGATCCACCTGGACTCACGAGTGAATATTTAGCTTCAAGTTTTTGAGGCTGCATTAGGTCTACTAGCTTGTGTTATAAACTTTTAGGATGTCAAAGATTTGTTAAACATGGTTACTAAGGTCCAAATTTAAGAGGATGCACTAGGTCCAATAGGTACTATCCCAGACCTTTAGGATGTCTTTGGTTTGTTTAACATTATTTGTTGTGACTGTGAGATGCATGATATCGTGGATTGCATTTAGGATGTATGAGATATTTATATGATTTTTTGCTTTAATTGTAATATAATACTATTATGGTTGTTGAACTACTTTAATTGGCATTCCGATGTCTACACGCATACATATTTTGGATATATATTGTTCATGTACGCTATTACTCACTAAACCACGTACATTATATTCACTATTTACTCTATTTTCTAGGAATATCATATCTAGACTAGGAAAAGGAGTTACAAGTGATTTGCTTTATCTAAGCTTTCATTGTATTTTCTCTTTTTATTGTATTTTAATTTTATATAGTAGGTCATTTTGTATATTGACCTATTATATTTTGTAACTCTAATGCACCTAACATAGTAGACTTTGAACAACATTTGTACTGTTTTAGTTATTGAATGATTTATAGTTTTATACAATTTGATTTTAAATGAAAAAAGTTTAACTGTAACTCAGCAAGTTGAGGTACAACTTTAAGGGTGTTAGTCAGTTCGCCCTTAAAGTTGGCGAGCGGTCTCAATATATATATACACCAAAAGAAGAAAAAATAGTTTAGGACCGTATGTAAACAAAAATACGTTTGCCAAGTTACTTTATGACCCTTAGCTTTGCATTTTGGAAGGCATTTGGTTAACTTTTCTTTTTTTTTTTTTTAAGCCATAATACATTTAAAAAATTACTGTTTTTCGGAAGAAGTTAAATGAGACCAGTTTAATTTAAAAATACTTTCTCTAATAAATGCTTCTTAAAAAAGGGTTCGGTCCCAAAAATATATCTAGACTATAAAAATCGGTTCATTTAAGATTGCCTATATATAAATAATTTGGGTGGAATATAATTGTTCTCTTTAATATAATTTTCGTTAAAGATAAAAATTTATTATTGCTTTAGATGGTGGTTGGCAGGTAAGCAACTCCCCTGTGAATTAATGAAATGCACGCATCCTTGATGCACATAGGCATATTTCTCTCTCTATCTCCTGTTTCTGCAATGGTCAAATTTCTCTTTGAAATGCCAACTGGACTCTTTATTCATGGTGAGCATGCATACAAATAAAATTTCTATGTTAAAATTACCATTCTTTTCACTGAATCAAATAATTATTGTTGTATATAGTTTTCCTTTTTGTTATGAATATATAAATTTTTACTTAACAAAAAGAAAAAAAAAATTAGGCACCTATACATATTTGATATATCCTCATCACAAAATATCCAGAATAAATATAAATATAAATATAAATAATTAAAATATACACCGTGTTACAACTACTTTACACAAATTATTTGGAAGAAAACGCATCTATTGATAATTATTAGATTATCTATTATTTGTACTGGGAGTTAGTTATAGTGGATGGTCAGATCATCAACTGTTTTATTTATTTATTTTAAATATGCTGGTGCTCTAAAGATGGGGATGTTATAATGTCCAGTTATGCCATTGGTACAAGTGGTTTATCAGCCAAAGATTTGATATGGACGTACCTATTCCAAGGGGGTTGGTCAATAAATGCCAAGTTGTAGACTGTTGATAAATTTATAATGAGGTTGGCACGTGGCTCATCACGATCTAACAAGCAATGAAAGAATCAAGACTGTGTCCAGATATGCATTCAATTCAAAACTAGTTTTATAATAAACCTTGCAGGTTATGAGGACCTCGGGTGTCTCCATTGGGACAAAAAATGTCTACTAAATAAAGTATAAAGATGTATTCTACTTGAAAATTAGTCTCACATAAAAAATAAAAAAAAATAAAAAAAAAAAAACTAAAGAATTGTATAAATATAATTTATAAGTAAAAGAAGAGCTAAAGTCTTAAATTTTTAACTCACACATATATTTAAGGAAGCCTAAAAGGTGATGCTCCACAATATCGCGCATGTAACATGTGGCACATGGCTTTTAAGCTTGTTGATTTAAATGGATGACTGATAAAGATTTTTTTTTTACAAAAAAAAATCTTCAAGTGATGATAGTAAATTTAGCATAATAACTGTTGTTGATTGGGGCTAAAGTGTTACTCTATTTTCTTAATACAATAGTATCCCACGTAGGTGCTCATATTATATGGCATTTATCTTCTAAGGTACAACAATCTTATTTAAATAACTATAGCACTTCATATCACTAGAACAACTAAACTAAATTCGGTGTATTCAACTTACAAATAATATATAATACTTTAGAAGTTCTAGAGCAAGAGAATGAGAGAAAGAAATCTATTTTCTACGATTTTTAAGATGAAACAAAATTAGAGAATGAGATTCCATATTTATAGGCATATCGTGGCTATTCATGCACCTAATCATGGCACCTATTCATGCCATTTAGATTCCGATTGCTATCTAACAATTTTGATCATAGTACTCGGTTTGATTGTGATCTAACAATTCTGATTGTGGCGCCTAGTTTGGTTGCGATCAGATGGTCTCGATCATACGGCTTGTTCAGTCACAATCTAATGGTCTTGACTGTAGCGTTTGGTTTGGTCGTGATCTAATGGTCTTGATCGTAGTGCTCAATTTACATTTCATTGCATTGTATTTATCAATCATACTCATTTGATGGTCTCGATCGATGCACCTGTATCTCTAACATCAGATTTAGATTCATCGAACCAAGATATCATGCCTCGACGCATGATTAATCAAATCTGGACGTCTTGGATCTTAACTCCATCAAGATGATCTCAACCATCCAATCTTCCTTAATCTTAGAAAAATAAACGTCCCTTGTGTCCTAAGACACCCAAACGCCCTTTCACCTTAGCACACACATGCACATATAGCGAGCAGCGAGCCACATGCCAAGTGTCACATGCACACACACATGTGATCCTTGAGTGTGTGTGAGAGATAGAGAGAGCTAAAACTTCAAGACTCTAGCTTTTCCTTCACTTATAAACTATGTTTGAATTTTTTTAGTTTTCTATGTTGAACTAAACAACTTTTCCAATAGAACATACCTTTATACATTTCCAAGTAGACATCTTTTCATTCAATTTATCATTCATATACTCATATTTTTAACTAAATAATTTTGCCATCTTAATTTCAACATATGAAAGATTAAGAATTTCTTTGGTCCCATTATAATTTGCTTGAGGGACTTACTTAAATTTTTAGTCAAACATGACCAAAAATCATCTTAAAATGATATTTTTCCAACAATCCCTCACATAAATGGAAGTTGGATCATTTTGCACTTTTTTACTTTATCATCCCCCACTTAAATTTTTTTCATGCATGTTTTTGAAAAAGAATTCAATGCAGACTCTTTAGTAAGTACTGGTAGAAATGAGTTGTATCGAAATAGGTAGCTTATGACTTTAAACCTTCTTTAGTATAACACCATTGGATTTGTTGGCTAAGCAGTGAACACGGTGTTCTTGAACTATTCAACTATTTGTGCAAACCAAGAGAATGATGCACACACATCTCAATTCTAACAATTTTGGGGCACACGATCATGTGCATTATGGTTCTAAACAACTCTTGGATTCATGAGTGCTTTAGAGAATGCAAGCCTTCTCATTTTCATAAAATTAGCTCAATTCACACTCACATAGATGATTTCTAATTAAAAGTATTTATTTAAATAATACCCTACGTAATTACTATGACATAGGAATCATTAAAGGCAAATGCTTAACCTTATTATTTTGTGGGCAACACTAACACATCATAGGAATGCGTCGGAATAAAATCCCTTAGTGTTATACTAGATTACATTATTTAGTTGTTCCTTTTAAACCTAGTTCTTAGGATCTTCTATCTAATAGGTTGGATATCTACAAGGGAAGTCTATTTCATAAGCTTTAAGTTCATTTCCCCTTGATGAACAATTTACTTGATCTCTAGGTAAAGCTTTAGTTAATGGACCTGCAAGATTATCTTTTGACTTTATATAATTGATGGATATTACTTCATTCTCAAGTAACTATTTAATGGTATTATGTCATCAATGTACGTATCTTGACTTACCATTGTTCATCTTATTATGTGCTCTGCCTATTATGGATCACAATGAATGCATATGGTAGAAGCTGGTTTTGGCCAACGTGGAACATTCTCTAAAAAATTTTGAAACCATTCTACTTCTTCTCCAACCTTATCTAAAGTTATGAATTCATATTTCACAGTAAATCTTGCTACATACTGACATTTAGAGGATTTTTAAAACATTACACCTTCTTCAATTATGAACACATATCCATTCATGGAATTACTGGCTTTGGAGTCAAAAATCCAATTTGCATCATGATATCCTTCAAGAATAGTTGTATACCTTGTGTAAGGCAATCCATAATTCTAGGTGCAACATAAATATCTTAACCTGCTAATCAATGATCTTTACCTAGATTGCTTGTACACCTGCTTAATCAATTTATGACACATGCTATTTCAAGTCTTGTGCATGTCATGATATACATAATACTACCTAGATAGGTGCATATTCTAATTTAAATTGGGGTTGTCCTTTATTCTTTGTTTGATATAAATTAGCATATATAGGTGTTTTATTGGACTAAAATCATAGTTCTTGGACTTGTTCAAAATCTTCTCAATGCAATGGGATTGAGATAATATTAATTCATTAGAAATTCTAGACATCTTAATCCCTAAAATAACATCTACAACTCTCATATCCTTCGTATCAAAATATTGTAACGTCCCAAAAACTTCTAAAGCTTTTTGAATAATAGTTAAAGTAAATAAATGTACAATAAAATACTTGAAAAGTATAAATTTTAATTCTCAGGGCTAAGAAAAATCAAAGACAAGTTTTTAAGGCCCAAAAGGTGAAATTTGACCTTAAGGGGTAAAATGGTAATTTTATCACCTAGGGATAAATGGTCATTTCACCTAAATACTAACACACGTACACAAATAAAAGTGACTTGTAAATAATTCATACAAAATAGAACATTACTTGAAGGCCTAAAAATTTTATTAAAAAATATTAGAATTTATTTAGCAAAATTCAATAAAATCAAGTATATGTATGCATAGAGTGTATTGTACATAAAATAAAAAATTTTTAATAAAATATATAAATTTGCCACATAAAGTAAATCCAACAATCACAAATAAGATGTGATTTAAACAAGTAAAAAGAAGTGGAAAAGAATTAAATAAGTACTTAGAAAGAATTAATAGACAAAATGAGTAACAAAGGTATAATCAGTGGACCTAAAACAGTGTATCACTGAAAACTGACATAGGGAAAGTATGTGGGCCAAAAGTTGAATAAGAAAGCAAGCTTGGTACATGGGAATGAAACCCTTGGACATCCCATATGAGTTAAAAGAAGAGAAATTAGATAGAAATCAAACTCTAGTAGAGATTACAATAAAAAGAGTCCTAAATACACTCAAATTCCCTCTTATCCTTCTCAAACCAATCTCAACTCTTATCTAACACTAAAAGTGGTGCCTCCCATCTTTTCTCATCCCAAAAGTCGTCATTCTTCTCTATTGACCCTAGTTAACACAAGAAGAACATCACAAAAACTTGAGATTTTGGGCCAAGAATTACCTCAAATCGATTCTACAAGGTAATATACCGCACTATTTCTTCTCTTCTTTTTTCTCTATTCTTTTCCACTCCTTAGATGTTGATTTCTTTCTCCATCTTTTGTTCTAGTCGTCCTCTAACATCAGCCATAGAGAAAGGTTATAAAAATAGTGGAGATTGCACACATCGAATCACCAACAATCCATACTATAAGGTATCAATTTACACCATGATCACTACACCTTCTTTTCTTTTGTTTTCTGTTTCTTTTCATCCTCTTAATTGGATCATTATTTCCATCAAAAATTTCTTGAATATTTTCCTAATTCTATCATCAAAATAGAAACGTAAATCAGCCCAAAGAAGAGTCAAGAACTCTCTTTTGAAGCATACATCATTAACGAGACGCTCCGGGCAACGGTAATAAGGTATAATGATCTTATTCTTTTCTTATGGTCACTTCTTAATTTCCAAAAATGAATCTTATGATTTAGAGGGTTACAAGTCTATTGAAACATGAAAGGTTGAAGGAAATAAAATCTACATGGGAAAAGGGATCAAATATACATGTATGTTCATGAAACTAGTAACTATGCATGATGCATGTAAAGATTAATGATATATGTGGTAAAGTGATGTTAATAAAGTGTTATTTGATGAAAAATCAATGAATAAGGTTGGTGGAAAATCATTAATATAGATGCACAAAATTTTGATTTTTAAGGCATGATGATAAAGCATACAAACAAGGCATGTGTGCCTGATATAATTAGGCTATTGACATATTTAAGTGACAATTGAGTATAATTGCAAATTTGGTGAGAGTTCCATACATTTAGATGTTAAAAAAACAACAAGGTAGCTTGTTGAAAATTGATGGTTAAACATGCTTAAGAGGCTAAAAAGGGGTGTAAGACTTTAATATACATCAAATCTTGATAATATGCATATAAATCATGAAAACGACTATGATTTCATACACATGACGCATGGTGGTTATGGCTGAATATTTAATGGCTTTAGAGGGTTTTAAAAAAGGTTTTAAAAGTAATTAGATAGTGAGTATTCATAATTAGAAAAAAAAAGGTAAGTTAAGTTCAATTATCGAACATGGGGAACAGTGCGCACTAAATGCACTTAAAAGGTGAATGATACACTGTTTGTTATGTTTGTTAAGAAATAAGTAAATTTATGGTTTGAAAATATTATTTGATGTTCAATTACTAAAAATAATTACCTTAAATATTTTAGATTGAAGAGTAACGATATTCAAGTTGACAGTGTACAAGAGCAGGAGCTGAAGAAGTGCACTGACATGTGGAAATGATTACCATGCTCTTTCCTATTATTTTAGTTTTAAATATGGAATATGATTGTATGCTTGTTTGATTGAATACTTAGGAGCATGCTAGGGTGTGATTATGTCATTATTATTGATTGATTTCATGCATGAATGATATGTTGAGTGATATGCCTTATATGTTGGATAACATGTGTTATAATTGTGCGCATGTTGAATTTATGTTTTTACAATATTTTGGTTATGTGTGGAAAGTAGAAGACATTGAGCATGCTAGAACTTGATCTTGTTAAACACTTTAAGATCACTGTAATCAAGAATTAAACCACGTACCGGCTCAGTGAGTCACAATTGATCATTGTGGGTGTTTTCAAATAATGAAATTGATATTATATTTGAAATGAAACACTGGGTTGGACCCTAGTTCCCAGACATTGGATGATGGGCATGACCCCTCCTTGTCATTAGCACTGGGCGCTCGATATTTTTATGAGAACAATGAGGATGGTCCTTTCAGTCTAAATGTCAACTGAAAAATAATTGAATTGCTTGAAACGCCTAATGTTTGATAAGTGTTTACACATTCTATGTTTTGACTTTAATAATGCTTGAGATGTATTGTGTATGATCCACTGGGCTCTTTGAGCTCACCCCATTTCTTATTTTTTAGGTACCCACTAGTTGAACATTGCCGATGATGAGACGAAGTAGAGTGTAATTAGTGGTATACCTCTTTGATGAGGTTGTCTTAGTCATAAGTTTATTATTATCTTTAGTGAGGCAAGTAGTCAGTGAATCTCCCTTTATTTCATTTATTGAGTTTTTATTTAAAATAAGGCCAAGAGGCCAGATTTTAGTTTGATTATTATTGGGTTAAATTGAACAAATATGACATCTCATGTTTTTAGTTATAAACCTATTTGTTATTCATTTATTTACTCATATGATCTTGTGGGATGTGACCTAGTGGGACCAGGAGATTTATTATTAATGTATGAAATAAGTAATATCCCGGTTCTCGACGATGTCATGTGACAAAAATGAACATGTATGTGTATGTATCTCTAAGTATGAGATCAATGTAGAAATTGTGAATGTTTCGAGAGTCAGGGTGTTACAAATCTTTTATTAACATTTTCTTGATAGATTTGATTCTCACTTTGTTATTTTTATAATCAACATATCATCCACCAAAAGGTGAACAATGGCATAACCTTTTGGTGTATCTTTGGCATATATACATTTGTCACATTCATTTATTTTGAAATCATTTGATAACATGACAACCCTCGCATGTGATTGATTGTAGACATATTGAGTTGCAAGAGGATTGTACATACGATGAGGCTTTGGTTGTTATCATTGATCGAGTAGTGAAGAAACTACACAACAAGAGATACTTATAGTACATGTATGTTGGCAGTTTCATGGTGCCAAACAAGACAGTGGGAGCGAGAAGACTATATAGCGAGTCTCTTCCCTGAAGTTATGACTGTTGCTCCGTGATATCTTATTATTCTAGTAAATTTTGAGGATGAAATTTATTCTTAGGAAAAAAGACTGTAATAACATATATTTTTGGACATTGAGTCGACGGATTCGACATGTATTTTTAAATAGAAATTAATAAATTATAAATAAAAATGCATGATTTTGCGACAATTGTATTAACTAATGTGTGCATTAAATATAAAATAATTAATTAATAATAATTAATATTCATAGTGGGGAGTTAGTTAAGAAAAAAATGAAATGAATTAATGTAATAAATTAAATCTTGCACACACACACACACACACACACATATATATATATAATAAGAGGATAATATTGTGATGATGTGCAAATAAGAAAGAAAAAAACAAGGTTATCTCTTCATTTTTTAAGGTGGGACCCCCCAAATATCAAGCCTATATATAGATTGCTCCAACTTTGCTTATTTCACAATTTATCCAACCCTCTCATTAGGAGAGCAAAATCAAATAGAAGAAAGAGAGAAAAGAAAGGAAAGAAAAAGAAGAAAAAAAAA